>CBVK0100043925.1:0-28908 GCA_900067695.1 Picea abies
GAATGGGAAAAATACTCATTCTGGTTATCACCTCTAAATGTTATGAATTTTACCCACTACAACATCCCTCTATCCCTCTTGGATTGTTCAACTTATACACTGTTATCTAGAAATATTGCAATAATTAGTGCAACTGATAGTCATGACAAATTGAAGTAGACACAAGCCCTTATATCAATTTATTAGATCCTACCTTGAAAATCAAAACAGTGCATGCTTCAACATTATTTTTGAACTTACCCATCCTGCATTTGAATGGACATGACCCACTTTAGAAGTAGCATAAAACTCATTTAAGTATTATGTAATAGACATGTCCAAATATAAGGAAACTCCCAAGATGAACATGTATTGCATTGAGTTCATGCTAGTGAATGAATGATGGAAACACCAACAATAGTTGGAACACATAGCAACAAATAGGAACACTCAAAAACCCACAAACCTAAACTTCCAAATATATTTTATTTTATTTGGATTGATTGAAACCACATACCAACAAGTGCAAAAAGCACATCGTATGATACAAAAAATATTGGAAATGGTATTGATGCAAAAGAGATCCCAATTTCCCTAAATTTCAATAAATACAAAAGTACAATAATATGAAGGATTGTGAACAAGATTATATACATTTCTCCCAAACTAGTAAATACATTTATCTCAAATAAAGTAAATATATATCTTGCAAGCAAAAAGGAGTCCCATTCAATACTCTTAATGGTAATATTTTCATAATGCCTTCAATGAGCAAAGCATACTCAGACTGAAAAAGTGGAGCCAATTCATGTCCCAAAAAGGCTATTTAGTAGTATGTACCATCCAAATTTTCAGATAAAAGCATGTAAATGAATTATGTCAATTCAAATAAAACAAAATTTTATTTAAAACCATATGGTGTTCCAGTCATCTCACATGCCAACCAATACCCCGACCAAGAACATATGCAGGAGGTGTGACACTTGCAAGATGTAATGCCACCTGACATGCTTTGGTTGATTGTTAAAATGTCATGACAAAGTTATTGTCAAATTACAACTATGTTTATTGAAAGAGCCATGTCTACCTCATCATCCCCAAGATATCGTGCAAAGTATTTAAAGATCTAACTATTTCAAATGCTATGCCAATCCCAAAACACATACCACTCATTTTTCATCACATTACAAAATAATAAAATTAAATAAAATGATAACAATCAAATTAAATAAAATGATAACAAAGTTGAATATAATATATAATTACAATAAAATAATAATATAATAATGTAAAATGATTAATAAAGATACTACAAAAATATTGGACAAATAAATATATAATCAGAGGCATATGAGAACCAAGGTGTACTTAAAAGTAGTCTAATTCTAATACCATCTTCATTAAAAACCAGACTATTTTTAATACCATCTTCATTAACTATCATTACTACAAATTTAGTGATAGGTTAAATCACATAAAAATTTCACATTATTAATAATATTATGATGATAGTAATATGCATACGCATAGAAATGTGATTAACATTTTATGTGGATTAGCCTTTTCCCCGAAATTGTTAAACCAACATCACTAAGGATATTGAACCGAGGGTTCAGATCAAAAAGGATACCACAGGTGGATCAGATTAAATGAATAACAAAAAAGTATAAAACCCTTCAAAAGTTAGCCTTCTCAAAACTATGCAAATTGCTAAAATTGAAAAAATTTGTAGCACTGCAACCAAGCCGAAAGGGAAGACGACAATCTAACCATGGCCATATCGAGAAGATTGTCTGAGCATGGCTAACCTCTCTGTGTTTCTACGATGACTGAAGCAGTGTGTGTTTTGGACATCGAAAAGAGGCATGATGTTGGCCACAAAATTCCTTTTCCCACATTCTTCCATAACTTCACTATGTTTCTTCAAAATCTCGCAGATATGTGTACCTCCAGTACAGACTAGCCTGTTGAGCACACCAAACTCCGATTGGAACTACATATGTGGCCATTAAAATGTCACGACAAAGTTATTTTCAAATTACAACTATGTTTATTGAAAGAGTCATGTATGCGTCATCATCCCCAAGATATCATGCAAAGTATTTAAAGATCTAACTATTTCAAATGACATGCCAATCCCAAAACACATACCACTCATTTTTAAACATGAGAAAAGGTAAAAAAATGTGGCAGTTGTGTATAACCTCAATAATATAAACAAGAACTATAGACATCATTCCAAACATATGGCCAACATCAAAAGTATGTATGATGCCCAACCCTCCTATACTAGTTGATCTTGGCTCACTTTATTAGGATCAACAATAGCTCCAATTCCCAACCTTGTTGAAGTTATAGCACTAAATGATTTACGATAGCTTGATCTCTCTTGCTTCCTATATGAAGTATAAACATCATAATACCGACTCACTTCACTAGGATCAACAATAACTCCAATTCCCAACTTTCATGTACTAGTTGATCCTGGCCCACTTTACTAGGATCAACAAAAGCTCAAATGCCCAACCTATCTGAAGCTCTGACACTCATTAATGTGTATAGATCAATATCCTTTGCTTCATGTATGAAGCATAAAAATCATAATAATGGCTCACTTCACTAGGATCAACAATAGCTCCACGACCCAACCTTCTTGTACTAGTTGATCCTGGCTTCCATCAAGTAGTGTAATAGAATATGAATCACAGTATGCATATCAGGTGGGGAACTTTAGTGATATTCAATGGGAAAACTCTGCATTCTGACTATCCCCTATGAATGTTCTGAATTTTACCCACCACATCATCCCTCTATCTCTCTTGGCTTGTTCAACTTCTAGAGTGTTATTTATAAATAGTGCAATAATTAGTGCAACTGTCAGTGGTGAGGAGAATATGGTGTTTTGGAAGTCATTAAACTGCAACCAAAAGATGACAAATTAAAGTAGGCCCAAGACCTCATATCAAGTTATTAGATCCTACCTTGAAAATCAAAACAATGCATGCTTCAACATTCTTTTTGAACTTACCCATCCTGCATTTGTATGGACAAGGCCCCCTTTAGAAGTAGCATAAAAATCATTTAACAATTACGGAATAGACATGCCCAGAAATAAGCAAACTACCAAGATGAACAGGTTTTGCATTGAGTTCATGTTAGTGAATGAACAATGGAAACACCAACAACAACTAAACTAGGCACAATACCTCATATCAAGTTATTATATCCTACCTTGAAAATAAAAGCAATGCATGCTTCAACATTCTTTTTGAACTTACCCATCCCACATTTGTATGGACAAGGCCCACTTTAGAAGTAGCATAAAACTCATTTAACTATTATGGAACAGACAGACCCAAAAATAAGGAAACTCCCAAGATGAATAGGTTTTTCATTGAGTTCATGTTAGTAAATGAATGATGGAAACACCAACAACAACTGGAACAAATAGCAACAAATAGGAAAACTCAAAAACTCTCAAACCTAAACTTCCAAATATATTTTATTTTATTCATATTGATTGAAACCACTTACCAACCAGCGCAAACATCAAACAATATGATGCAACAAATATTGGAAACGATATCAATGCAAAAAGAGATCCCAATTTCCCTAAATGTCAGTAAATACAAAAGTACATTAATATAAAGGACTGGAACAAGATTATAAACATTTATCCCAAACAAGTAAATACATTGATCTCAAATCAAGTAAATATATATCTTGCAAGGAAAAAGGAGTCCCATCCAGTACTCTTAATGGTAATATTTTCATGATTCCTTCAATGAGCAGAGCATACTCACACTGAAAAAATGGAGCTAGTTCCTATCCCAAAAAGGGAATTTAGTAGTATTCCCCATCTAGTTTTCCAAATAAAAGTATGTACATGAATTATGTCAATTCAAGTAAAAAAAAATGATTTAAAACAGTCAATCCTGGTCATCTCTCCTGCCAACCAATACCCCAACTTAGAACATATGCAGGAGGTGTGGCACTTGCAAGTCGTAATGCCACCTTTCATGCTCTGGTTGATTGTCAAAATGTCATGACAAAGTTATTGTCAAATTACAACTGTGTTTACTGAAAGAACCATGTCTCCATCATCATCCCCAAGATATCATGTCAAGTATTTAAAGATCTAACCACTTCAAATGAAAAGCCAATCCCAAAACACCTACCACTCATTTGCAAGCATGAGAAAAGGTAAACATGTAGCAATTGTGTATAACCTCAATAAGAGAAAAAAAAAATTGTAGACATCATTCCAAACGTATGGCCGAAATCAAAAGTATCTTCGAAATGCAACTCCCTGTAAAATTTCAGCCCAAATGGATAATCGAGTCAAAAGTTATGACCCCCGCAAATCCCTGCATCATTTTTCTTAGGCTATTGCTAAGATATATCAATGTTAATGCCAAGGGTAAAAAGGTAAAACAAGGAGGCTTGCACAAGTGGCTACCAGAAGTGGTCACCCCTCAAACCAACATGATTGAATAAGGTGAAAGAGTGTGCACCATCATGATATGACAGTGATGGATCTTAACCCCAAGAGAAGGATCATAAACAAATCATTTCACTCTTTTCCAGAATTAAAGGCTAAATGTCACATTGTGGTGTGGAATAGTAGGATGGAAGAATCATATCTACTACAGGTAAATAAGGTGTTGAGAATGGAGATAAAGTTATGGCTTCATTCTTTTGATACATTTGTTGCTTTCATGTCTCACCTTCATCTCCTTGTTTTCTAGTTAGAGACCCAATTTGATTTTAGCTAGTCTGAGTTACTGGTTTTTCTTAGGCTTGGTCTCAAAAAAAGTTAGCACCTCCTTGGAATCCTCAATTTCAGTGTTGCAAAAAGCAGGCATCGCACTTGTCATTTTCCCTTACCAAGGGGTATTGTTATCTCTATGTACGGGGTGTTTGTTCACTCTCAATTGCTAAGAGGTTGCACTCATATTGTTTTCAACCAATTAGTGCATTTATTTGTTGTTGGTGAATGCTTTATTAGCATGCATTCTTGATCTAAGCTCCATGTCATACCTAGACTAGGTTATTTTTTTTGTCTAATCTTCAATCTTATAACTCTTGTTTTCTTGGCTAAAGACTTTATCAAAAAAATTTAAAGGTGCACTTGGGAGGATGGGAGGAATTGAAAAAGATAGTTGATCACTACATTATGCACAATGAAGCCCAACTAAATTTGACTTACAAATGGTGGAGTGGTGTATATAGGATAAGGTCTAAAGCTAGTCCTAGAGTAATGTTGAAGTTTGACTCTCTCTCAACCCTCAGCATACTAGAATGGGCCACACTCTTTCCTAGCCTTCTATGGAGACCAAATTTTTTCTGCCTGTTTCTATATTTCCTTACTAGGGTAAGTCCTTGTTAATCATGCATTCCTCCATTAATGAGGTACCTTATCATAGAGTAATAGAGGGAAGTCCATGATGCTCTTCTCTCCTTCATGCAAGATGTAGAGGTGAAATTTGAAGTAGATAAGATCAGATAAAATAGTTTTATTAATGTCTAACTAATGACCAAAAAAGTAGGTCAAAGGGACTATGGAGTACAATGATGTCAATACAGTGCAGGAGTACCAACAAGTCTCCTAAAAAAGACGATATGCAGAAAGTAAAGTGAAATAAGATAGATTAGTAGATGGTGATATCTACTCCAAGGCATGAGAATCCATGACCCCAAGTTCAAAGACCTACTCTAATGATGAGATGTGTAGGAGAATATCTATGGACAAGAGGAAATAGAAGAAAGGAAGTAGTTTTGTCATGGAAGGGACCCATCTCTCCTACCATATGAGGCCAAATGAAGAAATATGTGTATAGTCAGGTGTCTCGAGGAGGAACTAGTGGGGTGCATGGATCGTCCACTACGTTGTTGGCTGGTAGAGGTAGTGCACCAACAAGGTCTTGGGGATCACATCTATCCCATGGTACCATAGGATGTGAATGAAATATTGTGTGATGAGTGAAGGTACCATAGGTCCACACTAATTTGGAGTATGAGGCTACGCTAGTGTCAGTTTTTCGCTTGGTGCCCCTTCCTGAGGGTAGCAATGTGAAGAAGGAGGTGATCCATTGAGTAGGGTCTGGTATCGTAGGAGGATGGAGAGTATGGGCAAGCCTCTTGTATGTATAAGGCTACACACCACTAATATGGATACCTGAAGAAGCATGTGAGGGTCAGAGTCCCCCTGAATAAGCAATGAAACCTCCTATAGATGGCATAACTGACAGATCTCATTCTCTCGGTCAATCTAGTGGTCTATCTCTACCCGAAGTCTATGGGAGCCACTTTGGATTGGCCTAGAGGAATGCAAATATCATGTACTTAGTGGGAAAATGTATTCTATGGTTGAATGATGAATCCATCCCTAAGCTCCAAGAAACATTCCACATAAAATGCCATCTATGGGTGTAACCCAACAAGGGGGTTAACCCAAGTGATATTGATAAACTACCTATAAATGTCAATTCTGATGATTTTTTTCAACACTTGTCTGGTCAGTAGGAGATGTCTAGGTAAATCCAAGGAATACTGAAACAGAGGGAGGAGATCAATATGAATGTACATAGACTCTAAAATATATGAGACCCTTGCAAGCAAACCTTGAGCATGGCCTAATCAGTTGGAGAGGTAAATTGTCTCAGAAGAGAAATAAGTCAATTACGGGTACCAATCTCAACCCTTTGATGATTCAGCTAAGCCACAAATGTGATAGAGAAAAGAGACCAGTTCAAACGGTATCTCAAGTCAGAAGGGTCAAGTCCCAAACTCGACTAGGATGATGTGATGAGGGACCGACTGCTTGCATCTAATGATGCATTGGAGGAGAAGGGTCTGGACTCTCTCCATTGAGGCCCAATCAGACTCCAGTAAGGAAGGCCCCCAAATATCTGAGCCATAGAGAAGAATGGGTTGGATAATGGATTCCATGAGAGATATCTTAGATGAAATGTCCTAAAAATGGTGGTGGAAACATTGTCTCTCGAGAAGGGATAAAGACCCATGACCTTTAGTAATCTGTGGTTGGAGGGTCGATCACAAACTAAAATGGAGTCATGTAAGTCATACTCCCAGGTATGTGTAGAACCCGGTGACATCGATATCCTCCCCTCTAAAGAAGATATGAAGGTCTACGAATTTATTTGACCCATTGAAAATCATAATCTTGGTTTTACCCAGGTTGATCACCAATCTTCGAAGATCTTAGGAGAGAGATAGGGCATCCGACTATATCTATAATCCCTTTGGAGTCAAGGCTAGGAGGACCACATCATCGATGAAAAGAAAGATGGATATCATAACCTAGTGAAGGAGACACCTTTCATTGTCGAGGATATGCTCATGGAGAAAGGCCTCTAACTCATCAATATAAATCCCAAACAATGTGGGGGATAGGGGGAGCCTTTTTTAAATCCGATGATACTCTTGATGAAATATGAAAGCTCGTGAACTATACAGAGATAACCAAGAACCGACTCATAGAGACACATGATGGCAGTCAGTAGGGTATGAGAGATGCCAATGTCTCTGAGCCTCTAGAACAGGGCTTCTCTTGAGATGGATTCGAGATCATTCCAAAAATATACAAAACAACAGTAGACATTTTGAAGATCGATGTCATGCCTCTGTGATGATGGCATGATGGGTAAATATGTGATCAATGGTATGATGAGAGGGTCAAAATCCTTCCAGTCCCCCAGCTCTGAGGTGTCTATGCTTCATCTCACCAAAGAGATTCCTATGGAGAGTCGTAGAATAGAGCTTAGAGGAAGTATCACCCACCATGATCATCTTATAGTTGTTAGGATCCAAGTTGGGGCCTGATTTTTGTATCAGCTAAATGATGTGGTGTGACCAAGTCGGAAGAAAATGGGTGTGAAACACATGGTTGAAGAGATCATCCAAGTGAGAAACCAAACTCAAAGACGGTGCTTAAAGAAATATGCCTGAAAACCTTCCTCATATGTTGTTTTTTTGTTTTTGATCACCCAGATGGCCTATATGATGTCTCTGTCTGAGAATAAGAAGCATGAAGAGGGTGGAGAGGTAACCAAAATATGGGCCTGTCTAGGAATATCATAGAGAGTGGAGATGTGGAAAAAATAAAGAGTGGAGATGTGGAGATTCAAGGTCTAGGTCGGATGGGAGGGGGGACCAACAGGGGAGGATGGTATGCCAAAAGTTTTTCAAGGAGTGAGTAAGGGAAAAGGATACGTCATGTCTCATATGAGAGACAAAGAGGAGTTTCTTGTGGCGAAGGAGAGGATGATAGAAAGCTTTGAGGTTGGGGCAGGAAGGGTGAGCTTGGATGAATGCATGTTGAAGTTGGCAGTGGAGGACCTTACATTCCTCATTGTACCATTGATTCATAGGGAAGTGTTTTGGGAGGTGGAAGTGAACCAAGTGGAGAGAGGGTAATATTTGAGGGTTGCATCCAAAATGGTGGAGGAGAGGTAATCATACTTGGTAGAGGTAGATTCAAGTAGGGAGAACTAGGTCTTGGAGGGGAGCATCTATTAGATGTGGGTAGAAAAGGTGTATGGGTCCCCCTCGTCGAAGCAAAAGATAGTGTGGGGTGTTCCCCTAGGGGGGATATGGGGGGGAAGTGGGGGTGTCAGCTCAAATAGAGAAGGAAAGAATAGCATGGTTTCTAAGGGGGATGGGGGATGTTATTGCAGGATTTGTACTTACGCAAATTCCACCACAAGTACCCCAAACCTTGTGTAACTATAGAAAATCCTACCACTGTCACCTTAGTAAGAAATCCCCTTGTTTTAGTGATGGAATAGGTCCACCACAATGGAGGCTTCCTTGGTGACCTCAAGGGATCAAAGTAGCAAGTATTGTACCCAAGCCTACCACCCCCTCTTTTGATCACCTAAGTCAAAGTCTACATCTATGAAATTGAGGAAGAAAAGGATATTTCGGGTACTTGCCTAGAACAAGAACAATTATAGCGTATGTATAGTGATTTCCAAGTGCCAATATGTTATTAACACCTAAAGAGATAGTAAACAATGAAAATTTATCAATGTTGGTACAAAATTGCAGCAATTATAACAGTTTACAATAGCAATTATAACTTTGTAACAACAAGAAGAAAATTAGATCAAAATAGCATGAAATGACAATGAAAGTTTAACATATATCCAATAGATCAATTCCTAACTATTCCAAGCAAATTCTCAGTATGTTATCTTGTTGTTAGAGTGAAGTATGCAGCAAATTAGATGGTTGTAGCTAACTTTTGCAATGACAATGAGTGAATTAGTAAATTAGCACTAGATAGACGAGGAATGTTAGTATAAAGCTTGAGAGAATGATAAAAGAGAGTTGTTTCGATCACTTTATTCACTAGAGAGAGAGTAGAATAGTGACTTTTGGGCTCTGTATTCTTTCACAACAACAATAAAATGCAATTGGAGAATGATGATAGAAATGTCTAAGAGATAGGGCTTGAAGTCTAAGGTGCTAGCACATTAGGGACTTATATTTCAAGCCTTAAAGAGAAGAGATTGCTAGAGTGCAAGCACTTTTGGGCTCTTGCAACTTTTCTCCCTTCTTAAGTTCTTTAATAATGTCACAACAAGAGTCTAGAATCAAACTCCTAAAGTGATAGCACTTTAAGAGCTTAATCTATGTAGAATTTCATTCACAAATTAATGGATGCAATTATCCTTATGAGAGGAGGAAGCACTTATGCTCCTCTCTTAGGGTTTAGAAAAGAAAGATATCTTCAATATGAACAAGTAAAACCATAAGAAAGCATTAATGACATGAAAAATTGCAAAAAAATACTTACTTCACCAACACAATGACAAGTACAAACCCTAATTGCAGAAAATTCCTCCAAAAGTCAGCAAGTTCACATCCAAACTTCTCCCCCAAAGCCCAACGCATGAGTAAAAGAGACCAATAATTCCAAAGAGGGCAAAAATTTTAGTCGTCTTCTCACGTATTTGAGAGGAAAATGTGTTGATAAAAACGAAAGGCAAGGTCCTATATTTATGAGGCCTTGCAACACCAATTTGTCCACATTAGAAAGTCAACATAAAATTAGAAAAGGGTTGACCCCTTCAAATTGTTTATCCAATTCACAAAATTAAATTTTTACATGAAATAAACCCTAGAAGGGTGATGTCAAATCCTAAGGGGTGACGTTGAGCTCTAGGACGACGACGTTGAGGCTGTAAGGTGGAACATTGGGCCTCCCAAGGCCATACATCAATCCCTGAGGGGGTAACATTGAGCTCTAGGAAGGTGACATTGAGACTGCAATGTGAAACGTTGGGCCTCCCATGGCCATACATCAAGCCATGATTCTAGTGTCAAAGTTCCATGCCAAATGTCATCCTCCATCAAACCATCTTTGGAACCATCTCCATCAATATCTAGCCCTCCAAGGGTGACGTCATGGGTTAGGCAAGTGACATCTAGGCCTCCAAAGGCCAACGTCCAAGTGGAATATGGTGGAAGCTTGTCATCTAACCATGCCAAAGTGTCTCCAAAGTAAATGACCTCCATCATTTGAGTGCAACGTCCATTATCTCATGTTCCTCGGACGTGGGCTCTAGCATCCATCATTGGGATCCAAATCCCTCATGTACGTCTGAATGAAGTCATCTCTCCACGAACACCTATTCATTGGTAAAGGTCCTGCAAAAACAAGCAAATACGCCCTCCAAGGGCTCACAAGTCACAAGTATCATGCCAAGTAAAACATTTCTAATACAATAATCACTCAAACATGTGCATCAAACCCCCCTTTTCAAATTAAACAAATGCTTAAAGACCTTGTAAGTTTTTCCTAATTTAGGTATGGGAGGGGTGTCATGGTGCCCTATTGTGTAAGCCAATCCTCGAGTCAAGGGACATTTCCTAAGAAGAACCTATTTAAGTCATGTAGTGAGTGTGAGGTGGATTTTTGGGGAAAAACTTCTATTTATGGGGTCCTTGACAACAAGGGTTCGTATTGTCTCATTTATGGGTGCCTTCGTAAAAGGTGTGTTGCATCCTTCATTTTCAATACAACCTTTTTACAAGCCCTTTGCCATTTAATTTATTAGATTCCAAACATTGAGTACTATATGCAAGGGAAAGCAAAGATTACTGAAATGTCACTTGAAGCTAGGATACATTGAGTGCCATGTGAAATGGAAAGTAAAAGACACCACAATGCATCCACTTAACAAGAGGGACATTTATTAATTATGTGATTTATTTTGCAGGTCCTTCATTTTTTTTGGAGAAGTGTTTCATTGTTCCCAGGACTTCAAAGCAAGAATCTAGAAGGATAATGATTGGCTTTTATCTTTTCCCATCTATAACACCTTTGGGCCTTCAACCCCTTCTTCCCTTGAAATAAGCTACAATCCCTTCTTGGGTCAATGAACCCGAAAACCCAAAAGATAAGGAAATAGAGGGGTGGAATGATGGAAGGTGGTAAGTATGGAAGGGAATGGTATGATGACCCTTCAAATAACCACCCAATAGCAACCCTTTTCCTAAAGGTGACCTACTTACTAGGAGACCATGTCACTCACCAAGGTGAAACCAGACAAAAGGTATAAATTCCAAGCAAATGTTCCATAATCAAGAAAGGATTCTTTGCAACATACGCAAATGCTTCAAGCATTAAAATGACACTTACCATGATACCAAACTTGTTACCTCATGAAGCAAGAATTGTTGTCTTCTTGGGCCAAGTCGATGTAGTGTATGTTTCTCTTCTATTGATGATGAATGATGATGCAATCTTGAAAAGGAGGGACCGTCCATGCTCTATTGGTCAATCTGACTCTCGACAATCCATGTATGCTACCTGTGGACCTCGAGACATGATCTCCTTAGTTACCCCTAGCTTAGGAGGGTGACAGGGGAAACATAGAAGTGATGAATAAATGGGAGTATGTTATGGCTAGATAGGACATAATCCACAACACTCACACCACCTCCATTGGGCCAACATGTGAAGAAGCGAGTAAATGGAAAACATGGGAGCTCATTCAGAATAAAAAACTCTTGAGATTCTCCTAAATGTAAAAGGTGTCGACCATAAGTTGTGAGAGGCCCCAATGCATTTTCAAACATCTGGTGAAGCCCCACTAATTATGGATCAATCTCCTGGTTGGAAAACATGCCATCCGTCCAGTCATGGAGAGAAATTTGGAGGGATCTCGTGTGGGAGTTGAAGTCACCCAAGAGAACCACCTCCATAAATACTTTGTACTGGGTGATACCAACAAATAAATCTATAAAGGAGTCATTTTCAATGCCATCATGAATGGCATATGATGAAGATGTTGGAGGAAAGTAACAGACTGCAATGTAAATGTCCCTTGGGAAATGGGGAACACCATGAACCTGAACCCAAAAAAACTTAGCAAACTCATTCATAGCCACTAAAGAGACCCTACTTTGGAGGGATTCTCTAATGAAGAAAGCAACTCCACCTAAACCTCTGACACCCCCCAAACTCCTTGTCTATTTTCTCCATGTTGAAAAATGATGGTATCTTGCAATGTAGGGAGAGGTTGAACAAGGCTCTCGTGCATCTCGGTAATGAATAGAATGTGAGCTTGAGATTTCTGGAATACAATGTGTTAGATTGTTTTGAAATGCACAATGCTTCAAGTGGACACTCCACCCATCATCAGGGACAATCGAATCCCTAAGGTGTAAGAAAAGAGTGTTAAGGTGAAGTATATAAAGGAGAGGAGATGACCATTGAGGGGGAAAATGAAGATGAAAATATTGATAAATTAATGAAAAAGGTCGATAGGTTTAAAAATGATATAAATAAGGTATTAAGAGAGGGTAATGAGATTAGATATGAAGACATAATAAAGGGATAATTAAAATATGAGGTGACCATTGAGGAGAAAAGAGGAAGGGGGGCCGGGGGATAAATGTTGAACTATTGCAATATTAAACTCAAAAAATATTAAATTATTAAAATGTTGCAATAATAAATTATTAAAAAAATTCAATTATAAGAAAACAATGTGAGTAGAGGTTAAAAGGGAAATTGAAATGCCATAAATTGAATAGGAGGAGTTAGGGATAAATTATTAGATTAAAAGAAGGTTTAAAATAAGAGAGGGAGAATGCCTTGTTGAAATGGAGAAATTAGAAATAGGAATTTAATGAAATTAGAGAGATTAGGCTATTCAAAGGAAGAGGGGGGGGAATCAATTAATAAACGATTTTGGCTTCAAAAAATTTTCTAGAATAGGGAGAAGGGCCAAAAACAAAGAAAAAAGAGGAAAGAAAAATTGTTGATTGGGTCCAAAGAGGGGGGAGCGCAAAAGAGTCCCTTTGAAAGAGAGAAAATAAATAAATTAAAATCAAATTAAGGGGGAGGGGGGGTTACTGGTCGAGGTGATGAATGGTGGGATTCTTACTGGTCGAGGTGATGGATGGTGGGATTCTTACTGGTCGAGCCAATGGATGGTGGGGTTCCAAGATTGGCTAAGTTTGTAGACATCTTCTCGATTAAAATTATCGAGGTGTTACTCAATTTATAATGCTTCACAAATAATACGAGAAGAGTAATGAGGGGCAAAGGATAAAATTTTGATTTGGTCGAAACAAATAAGGTGTTTGGATTTAAAAGAGTGTTCAGAAATAGCTGACTTCGCGATACGATTCCCCTCAATGTTCATCTCCTCTCCTTTATATACTTCACCTCAACACTCTTTTCTAACACCTTAGAGCTTCAATTGTCCCTAATGATGGATAGAGTGTCCACTCAAAAAGTTAGATGTTTGAAAACAATATGACATAGTCACATTCCAGAAAAGAGTATTCTAGAAAGCTCAAGCTCACATTATGATTAATTATGGAAATCTACACGCTTTAAATGAATAGGATGTCTGATGACCCAAGAGCATCGTATAGTAGACCCGACAATGACCAGAAAGACCCATTGTTGTTCCAACAACTGATGGAAATGAATGTTCCCTTTCGTCTCTCCCAACAGTCCCGTCATTTGGAACCCCCAGATCGAGGTACCCACCCTAGTGGAAAAGAATCTTTGATTACTACTCTGAGGTTTCTAATGACTGACCATTTCCATGCTTGGCGTGCTACTCCCTGGAGCGTTTGAGCTCTGCAACATCTGATCTAGTTAGATATTCATCGAGGAAGATCTTACTGGGAAGTGAAAACAACTTTTACTTAGCTCTAAGAGCCTAAAGTCAATCAACCGCAAACCTGAATCAAATAAAGAGAGTGGAATCAGACCCAATCCAAGATCTATTAAAGGTCACATCTTGGAGATCCAGATTATCCTTAAGAAATGAGGTTCCAACCACCATGGGATTTTCAAATGGAAGAGGTGGAGGGAGCCCTCTCACTTTGAGATTCAGTTCCCTTGCCCATATAGTCCATTCCTCCATGAGTTTATCTTGCACTACCTCCCCTCTATTATTGCTAGAGGGGGGGAGAGGGACTTTATCCCTACCTCTAATGACCCATGCCCATGAATTGATGTGTGTTTTTTTTCACGTTTGAAGGCATATTATTGGGACTTGATCTCTTCTTGTTTTTAAGGTTAATAATATATGCATGTAGAGAGTCTCTAGGAGGGTGGTGTAGGGCCTCTTGCTCCTTGTTTTCATTTAACTGCTTCTTAAATGATATGTTCTCCTTCTCAATTTTTGTGACCATGTTTTTGAGTTCCCTGAACTCTATTTGTAATGTCAGGTTTGATGATTCTAAGTGCTCTAGTCTCATAATTAGACCCTAAATGATCCCATTGTTGTGCCCCTCTTATGAATCCCATGTATCTTCCTTTAGACCGATTGTAGAATTTGTGAGCATTAATAGGAGGGAGGGTTGGATAATTTGTATGGGGACCATTATAATCAGATGGAATGATGAGTCCCATGGAGGAATTGGGTGATCACGTTGGTGACAAGTGGAGGAATTTATTTAATTGAAAAAAAAAATCAATTAAATCAAGTAGATAAATGTATCCAGGGGTTGGATTATAATCTAGGTAACATGAAAGGTCAAATGTGTCCCTCTAAATAAACTATGGGATTGAATGACACAAGTGAAAAACCCACACCCCCTAGTAGCATGAAGAGATTGTTCCCCCTCCCAATCGTAGATTGAGACTAGTATGGTCATAAGAAAGCTTGAAAATTTTATTTTCTTTCATCCATATCTATAAACTCTACTCAACTAGAGGCAAGTTTCATTTTTGCATGGAGTTCCCAATTACCTTCCTTTACCCACACTGCCACTAATTTTTTTTTAACAGTAAAGGGGCCAAGAAGCACCCAAGCATTATAACAAATACAAAGTTTCAAAATTAACAAATGAGCAAGGGAGCTACTCATCCCAAACTCTAAAAAAATAGATTGTTGCACAGAAAAAAAAATCATGAGTCTACATGTTGTCCAAAATACCTAATTATATATGCCCTATTGTAGATCCCTAGGATACAGATACAAAAAAGTTCATAATCTAGAAATGAAGGAGGACTATTATGAATTCAAGACCCATGACCATAACCTGGAGCAGGGAGGTTCAAGTCCCACTAAGGGAGTTGTTGTTCTGGAAAAAAGGTTGAATCCAAATTGCCATGTTCATTCCTAAAGGAAGTGCCATGGGGAGGCCAGAGGAATAATTCTTCCATTTGAGACCGGAGAACCTCACATTCATCCTTGAGTTGTTGGATGCTCTACCTCTGTTGCACCGAGATGTCTAATATCATGATTACCTACAACGAAATACCATTAAACTGAATTTTCATTGAGTGCAATGTAGTATGTAGGTCTCCAATCTCATCCTTGAACAACTCCAATCGTTTTAAGAAATGACCTAAAGAACCCCTCGCCATGGGAGCAGGCAGATGCAGAAGAGAATGCACGGACTAGGAAGAGATTGTGGAACATCCATGAGGAAAAACCTCCAAGCCAAAAATTCCATAATACACTATGAAGTCAACCCTAAATTAGGATTTCTCACAAGTGATAACTGATGTTGATGGACAAAATACAAGACTCCAAAACCACCATAATCCATGATTACCAGTACAAGTTATCGCTTCCATAATGAAATTGTGCTTCCCACATGCGCCCAAGAGTAACAGAGGGTGTAGGAGATATGAAGGATAGGTATGAGAGAAGTTAAGGAATCCATTGGGAAATATATGTGATGCACGTGGTTCATCGATCTATGCCTACATCATCCCTGTCTCTGATTGAGAGATGTGAGTTTTCCAAATTTGTAAGGTGCCATTGTTCCAAATGTATAATACCATATGGGGGTCTCGAAGGAGATACAGACCCCTTTTCTTCTTTCCATGCCAACTTTAGGTGGGAGTCATGGGATAGGGGAAAGGGAGAGGGTCCCATTGCTCAAATCTCCACCAATTGGCTACATGATAGCTTGATTCACAATATTATCTTCTTCCTCGTTGTTGGACTTCAGGATGTGGAATAAATCATGTTGATTTTGTAGCTTAGATAAGTATTCCCACTAGAGGGCAAGGTGCCAAGCATGTGGGAATTTTTGTTGGCACCAATTGAACCTTTTTGTTTTCCAGTGAAATCGGCCTAGAAATGAGGCTAGGGCCTCATGGGAAACTTGACGGGCTTTGTGGGTTTGTGATGGGTTCAACACTCATAAAAGGAGAATAAAATATTCTAATTAATTGTTGAGTTTAGGAAGGGATCCTAAACTCACTCATTGAACTTGTATATAAAGGAGTGATGTCATTGTGACAATAGATCATTGAGCATGACAGAGATAGCATAAGTGAGGTACACTTGTGATAGGAGATTGGAAATTTCAGCAAGGGAAATTTTGTAATTGTGAGGAAAATCTAGCCTAGGGTTCTAGGTAATTTTATATTTTAGTTTTCAGCCAAGGAAGGCTTCTTTCTCAGCTAAGGAGGCACTTTTGTGAGAGGAGTTGCACGTGTGAGCAGCATGTAGTACGGACAGTCTGTACAACCATGTGTGAGCAGGACACACATGTAGAGGAACAAAAAAGGCATCCCACACGTGTGGAGGTGACAACAAGGCCGCACGTGCGAACTGATGAGAAGGTATAGTAGTTCATATTGCTGAAGTTGGAAGTTGTATGGCTGACATCATCATAGGTACATGTGGAAACAATATATTTTTCAGGCAGAGATGATTTCCAGGGAAATTTTTCGAGTGTGATTTTGCCGATTTTTTTTTTCTGTTGTGAAGGACAATGTTTTCCTAAAAAAATTTAGTAATTTTGGTTAACAAGGTTGTCCCATTTTGTGGTCAAACTGTGTTAACTAGGAGGGTTGGTTTTACCCTCATATTTTTTGAATTTGATAAACTTTATAGAACAAAAATTTATGTCTCAGTTGTGTTGATGAGTCATCTCTGATCGTTTGTGTTTCCACTGCATATAATATTCAGTGTAAAATTGTTTATTGATAACAACTAGGGTTTGATTGTTAGATCACTAGGAATAAATTTTCAGATCTGAAAATTACTCACATAGAGGTGTATGTGAAAATTGACATTGTTTCAAAGTTTGGGATATGAAGAGAAGGGGATCATCTTGAGACACATTTGTGGCTACAACATTGGAAGAGTGTTGTTCTTGTTCTTGCTCTTCTTTTGGGTGGGGCAAGATGGTGAACACATTTAAGCTTGAGGACAAGTTGGAAGGGGAATCCAAATTCCTTGCTTGGAAGGAAAGGGTTCTTCTCTTGTTGGAATAAAATGACCTCAAGGAATATGTTGAGAGTGTGGTTGCAACTCCTATCTATCCATAGGAACTAACAACATACAAGAAGAAATAAGTGAAGGCTAAACGTGTGTTGCTAGAATCGGTGAAGGATCACTTGATCCCTCATATTGGTGAGAAGACAACTACCAAAGATATATATGATGCTTTGGTGGATGTATACCAAAACAAGAATACATGTAGGATGCTACACTTGAGGCACCAACTTCAAGTTGTCAGGATGACTAGTGAGGATATAGTTGTTAGGTACCTTATGAAGAGCACCCAGATCCAAGATCAACTTGCAGCTATTGGCAAGATAGTAAAAGATGTTAAGTTGGTGAATGTGGCGTTGAGAGGTCTTCCCATGTCTTGGGAACCATTTGTGCAGGGGATCTGTGCATGAGACAAGCCATGAAGCTTGACAGACTATGACCTAATTGTATCTAAGTAGGGACTCAGTTAACATCCAGGGATGATGTGGATGGCACCATGAAAGGTGGCGGTGATGAGAACCAGGCCCTTGCATCTCACACTAGAAGGGGCAGAAGAGATTCTCCTAGCATAAGAAGTTCTCCAGGAAGAGCAGCTTCTCCCAAGAGAGAAATGTCTCTAGAGCTGAAATGGAAAAAGGATCTTACCAAGATCAAAAATTTTGAGTGTCATGACTTTGGCAACTATGCTTCACAGTGTCCACATTGAAGGAGAAGGGAAAGAAGGAAGAAGGCATCAACAATAGAGGTTGATGAGGTTGTAGACAGTTTCTAGGAGGAGATTTTGTTGGATTTTCTCTTTCAGGTGAAGTCTTTGGCATGGAGGCTTGGTTAGTGGATAACATAGCATCTTTCCATATGACAAGTACATGAGAGTTGTTTGACACTTGTTGTGTTGCTTATATGTTTAGTATAATGCACACATTAATTATCAATCTGAGATTCGTAATCAATAGAATTACAAGACACCAGTAAGATAGGTAATTCTAATGTCATGAGTGTAGAACTAATCTGGATTATGCATGCTAGAAATAAAGCAAACTATCAATATAAAACACACTTTGGTTGTTTTTCACAGAGAGGCTATCTACTCCATTGTGGTACATGCAAGTATGAGATGGGGTTCTTTGACAGATCAACTCTGTTGTCTGACCCAAAAAGATAATTATGCAATCACACTCTGAAAAGGAAATCACACATCAATCATCAAGGCATAGCATGGGTAGTTCAATACTTAGTAAATTGGGTATGTTGTGGCTCACAATAATCTATTGTGAACTTCACTAGTTCTTTTCCAAACATGTTTCACTATTGTTGCCAACTTCTATGTTCACTAAGAGAAATCAAATTCATAAAAACAGAGACATGGCATATGCAAAAATAGAGTAAGTAAAGATCTTAAGCAATCATATAATCAAAATCTTAAACTGAACTATACTGCTATCATATGAAGCTGTCAGAGATGATGAATTAAATTGAGGAATCAAAGCTTCAGCTAGTCTAACAATTACACTACTGAAATAAAATGCTAACACTAATCTACAAGAATGTTGACCTCTATTGGGCGGTGGGCCCTTTCCGCTTCAACAAGTCAGCGGTTGGAGTCTACAATAATTTGGTCTTCAATCAACACACCACTCTTACTTGGATCTCAAAACATGAAATTAGATTATGCTAACAACTCAATTTACATTCATTCATTGATAATCAAGACATGAAATTAAATGAAATTCTTCTATTAAATCAAACTCCAGATATGTTCTACAATATGCAACACTGCTCTCACATGATGTGTTATGCTATCTCCCTATATATCCCAACATCCTTACCATGACTATTTAAACAGTCTCAGTCGTGAAACACAAGGAGGTGAAATCTTCAGTAGATCAGCGATTGTCAAATTTACACATTCGGTTACATATTTTAAGCTTCATCCTCGTGACACGGAGTGCATGAGGATGAAGCAATAATCAAACTAGCTTAACATAGTCTTGCTAGAAACTTTGATGATCTAATAAACATTCAACAATTATCTTAGGCACGATCTGGAGCTAAACTTGGCATACTCTGTTTCTTCTACTAGTACCGGATCATGACAGGTGAGATACGGTGGATAGTACCGGATCTGAACAACACACAATTGGTTGGTACCGAACTACAACAGGTTGCGGCGTTGGTACCGGATCATGACAGTGAGTGATCTACGGGTACCGGATCTGAACAGGAGGTGCTCTTGGTACCAGATTCGGAGAGTGAGTGATCTAGCACATAAGTACCGGATAGCTTGGATGACATAGGAGTGTCGGACTTGTCCAAAGGTCAAAGGATACATATGGAAATTTAAGCATTAGTACATGAAATATTTAATCTCCTAGCTTAATAAACCACAAAATGCATCAATTCAAATATACTTTACCTCATGACCTTATAAGTGACTAGAGATAGTGTTCTTTTTCATTTATCCAAGCTTAGGTAGGCCAAAAAGTTATAAATGAGGAGTATAATATGGTAATGGGGATGTCCATCTAGAGGCTCAACAACACTCTCACCAAGATTTGCTCAAAATTGTGTGTGGAGCTTGGTACTAGAGCCAAGCATGTAGTATGAGGATAAGGTACAATATCATTTTGGTTAGAGTCATGTGAGATATCAAGGGTGTCAAATGTGTTGTGGGTGTCAAAACTCAGGAGGAGTGTCCTATCATCAATATCAAATATTGAGAGGAAGGGATATCATGAACTATTTTGATATGGACAGGTATTTTTTTTTCTTAGACGATATAGATTCATATAAGTAGCGATTCTTGGAGCTAGAGAGGGAAACCTATATAGGATGAGGAGCCAACCTATGTGTGTTATGGCCAACATGAGCAGAGAGACAGATGTAGAGGAGCATGTAGCTCCACCAGTGGTGAGGAAGGTGGCCCCATCGGTAGCATAGGTTTAAGGGAGCAAGTGGCTCCACGAGTAGTGAGGCAAGTGGCCCCACTAGTCGTGTCGAGTTAGAGGGAGCCAAAGTTTATAGGTAGTCAACCCTCAGGATCTAATAGGGAGGAGCAGCCTCCCAAGACTATTAAGAGGAGACTAGATTTCGGAGGAGGTCATCGGACTCAAAGGGAGTCATGTTCTAGAGGGAGCATGCGGTCTCATAGTGAGCCTGATCTTGAAGAGAATCAGTTGGCTCAGAGGGAGAGTTGGTCATTCATAGGTAATTCCCTCTCAAGATCAATTGGGAGATAGACATATTATAGGACTAAAAGACACATGTCATCAATTGAGGAGACAGACAAGAGGTTCAGAGGTAGGAGGATTCTAGGAGTTGTGTGCTCTCTAGGGAGCATCCATTTGTTTCAACAAATTTTTCTACAATGATAGAGGAGACATCCAATTAGGAGGACTAGGGAGTGTGATTTGTCTCATTCATAGAGGGAGAAACTAATGAGGTAGACTGAATAACATGATCTACTTCAGTGATAGAGGGATAAGCCATTCAAGAGGATTGGAGTGCAACTATGTTGGATTCAACACGAGATATAGAGTTACTCCCAGTACTGGAGACAAAGGTGCATCCAGATTATTATGGATGGGATACCTCCCTCCCTAAGAAGGAGTGTTGATTTTGTAGCTTTGGGAGGTATTCCCACTAGAGGCCAAGGTGCCATGCATGTGGGAACTTTCCTTGGAACTAGTTCAACCTTTAATTTTAGTGAAATCAACCTAGAAATGAGGCTAGGTCCTCGTGGGAAAGTTTATGGGCTTTGTGGGTTTGTGATGGTGTTCCACACCCACAAAAGGAGAATGAATTATTCTAATTAATTGTTAAGTTTAGGAATGGATCCTAAACTCACTCATTAAACTTGTATATAAAGGAGTGATGTCAGTGTGACATTAGATCATTGTGCATGATGGAGATAGCATAAGTGAGGTGTACTTATGCTAGGGTCTTGGAAATTTCAGCAAGGTAAATTTTGCAATTGTGATGTAAATCTGGCCTAGGGTTTGAGGTGATTTTTTGTTTCATTTTTTCATCCAAGTAAGGCCTCTTTCTCAGCAAGGAGGCAGATGTGTAAGGTGACACATGTGAAGGATGAGGAGTAGTAGTTGGCCGAATAAGGGGCAACAACTGAACGTGTAAGAGAGAAAGCTCACACATGTGAGCATCAAGTCGTACATACACTCTTTATAGTCCGCACAACCACGTGTGAGTAGGCCGCACGTGTGGATGAACAAAAAAGACAACTTGCACATGTGGAGGTGACAACAGGGCCGCACATGCATACTAAAATGCAGGTACAACAATCTGTACTAATGACATCAATAGCCATAAGGATCATTTCATCACAGGTACAGGTGGCAGTAACAGATTTTTTAGGCAAATGTGATTTCCAGGTAATTTTGTTGATTTTTTTCTATTGTGAGGACAAGGTTGTCCGCATAATTTTTGGTAATTTTGGTGGACAAGGTTGTCCCCGTTTGTGGTCAAAGTGTGTTGATGAGGAGGGATGGTTTTACCCTCATATTTTCTGAATTTGATAAATTTTATAGAAAGTAAATTTGTATCTTAGTTGTGTTGATGATTTATCTTTGATCTTTTGTGTTTCTGATGCATATAATTTTCAGTGTAAAATTGTTCAGTGATAACAGCTAGGGTTTGAGTGTCAACTTACTAGAAATCAATTATATGATCTTAAAATTAGTCACATAGAGGTGTAAGTGAAAATTGACAAATCAATATTGTTGAAGGCCTTGATTTCTTGTTGAATTCTTAGAAATATGGATTTGAGTTATGTATATTTGGGGAGGGTCTGATAATGTGCATGTCTAATTTTTAATTTTTGAGTCCCTAATAACCATGAGACAATGAATGCCTTGTTTGTTTGCTAATGATAACCCTTGTAGGAGCGGATAGGCTTTGGCTTGCTCGTTTAAGGCTATCCCAATTCTCCATTGGTAGGTTGATTCTTTGTTTCCTCTAGGGTCATGGATCACCCTACGATACAGATACAAAAAAGTTCATAAACTAGAAACATAGGACTATTCTGAATTAAAAACCCATGACCAGAACCTGGAGAAGGGAAGTTTAAGTCCCACTAAGGGGGTTGTTGTGCTGGAGAAGAGGTTGAATCTAAATTTCCACATTCATTCCTAGAGGAAGTTCCATGGGGAGGCCAGACGCATAATTGACCCAGGTGGATATTGGTGGCCACCCACCTATTCCAAATGTCTCCTCTTGACAGTTTTTAGTTAAACACGTTCTTTTGTACTTCTTTGTTAGTGTGGGTTCTACACTTCTAGGGTTGTCTGAATGCCTACACATATTCCAGGTGGATACTTGTGGCCTCCCACTTAATCCAACTGGATTAATTTGTATGTTTTCATGTCAACACATCTTGATGTAGTTCCCGAGCCATTTTGGGGCCCTAAACAGTGTTTTTTGGCTCGCCACAGTCAAACTGTAGAAAAAGTCAGAGTTTGATAGTGTAATGTGTAGTTCTTGAAAATACCTTTCCAACAGGCTATCATGCACCTAAAACATAGGTCGTATGCAAAAGTTACAACCCTGAGAAGTTGAGGTACCAACTTACCCATAGGGGCCCACATAACTTTTGGCGTTTCAGCTCCTAGGGTTAGGTTTTTTGAGGTCTAGGGTTTTGCCATTCATGAATAATGTTAAAAAGGCCTTTGGAGCCTCATTGTAATCATTCCACTTAGAGGGATGCACGTAGCAGCCACATATCTTCTCAGAGATAACTACCACCATTTGAGCAAGTCTTTAAGTTCTGCAGTTTTATAGTTTCATCCTATTTAATTTATTCAATAGATGATATTGTTCACTGGATGTGTTGTTCTTTGTATCTCTATGTTTATTGTATTCAGTCTATTAGTCAATTCGTTCCGCTCATAAATCTGGATGAGTGTCATCAGAGCGATCTTCTCTTCATTTATTTTTCTCCGTGCATGTCCCCGACAAGATCTGGGTACAAGAAGTTGGGACTCGAACCAATCGAGTTGTTGCAAGATCGGTCACGCCAAGCCCGAAAACAAACCATGGGAGATGAAAAGAAAGATGATGGAGCAGGAGATCCTTTTAAAATGTTGCTTGAGGAATCCCTTGCGCGATAAAGGAACGAAATTATGGACAACTTTGCACAGATCCTTCGGCAGTTTCCCACAGGAGAAACATCTTCATCAAGTGGCCAAGCAACCCCCCCTTCAAGGTATAGGTAAATTTTGATATTCCATTAATTGAAGGACTGATAGATGCGGATGCTCTAGATAAATGGTTGAATCTGATCGAAGGGTATTTTTCAGTCCACAATTTTTCCTATAGGGAAAATATTACTTTTGCACACCTCAAGGTCGTCCCCCATGTTAAGGACTGGTGGGATACTTAATCCGAGCAAAGGGCCATAGAGGAATCTACAATATTTGTGGTTGCCTTTACATGGGATTCCTTCCGGTATGTCATTAAATAACAATACTACCTTGTTGGAAGCTATGAGGACCAGTACACTAGATGGACCAGCCTGCGTCAATAAAGGGACCAGACGGTACCAGATTTCACCAACATTTTCCATACCAAGTGCACCAAGTTGGGTATCAAATACTTTGAGTGACATCTGGTGCTCAAATACCGTAGTTGTTTGCATAGATACATTCAAACAGAAATGGAGTTTCTGGACATCGCCTCATTGGGTACGTCTTATAGATATGTTGTCAAGATCGAGCAAAAAATTAAGCAGAAAAGGTGAGAGTTTGGATCTGTAAACTCCTCAAAGCTGAAGTAGGGAAAAGGCAACCCCAACCCACAAATTAAGGGACAATGCAAAGATGGCCACTCTCAGGACAACCAGTCCAAGTTGCAACACAAAAAGGGCAATGTGAAGATGAAGAAGGACATGGGAAAATGGTGTGAATACCATAAAATCTCTTGGGACAACACTAAATAATGTCACTCAAAGCAGTCACTCGTGGCCGAGCTGAAGGCTTCCGAGTCAAAGGTCGATTCTGATTCAAAATCAAATACAGAAGGAGGGAAGCAGATTATTGATGATGAACCTAGTGCCACTATCTCTACCATCAAATTTCAGCCAAGAAAACCAGAAGAACCAGAGGAAGGGTAACGCCTCTTTCACTCACATATGTGGGTAAAGGAGGCTCCGCTTCATTTCATTATCGATAGCGGCTGTCAGAAGAAACTGATCTCAGCAAAGGTCGTCAAAAGGCTGGAATTGGCGACGACACCGCACCTACAACCCACACCATCGACTAGCTTCACCAAAGAAGAGATCTTTGTGTCATCCAACAATGTCGTCTACCCTATGACATCAAGCCTTTCAAAGATGAGGTATTGTGTGATATTGATCCCTTGAAGTTTGTGATGTTATTTTAGGACAACCATATTTATGGAAGTGTCATGTTTTGTATTAGTCTAGACTCTGCAATGTTATTATTACTTTGGGTAGACAATTGTACAGGATACCAGAGGTAGCGCCGAGTACCATTATTTCTTTAATCTATGTTAAGCAATGCAGTAAGGTCATTTCACATACCGGGAAGTTCGTCTTCTTTGTGATCCATGCTCAGAGTAAGAAGAAGGTCACTGCCAAATCTATGGCCTCTACACAGAGCCTCTCATTGCAACAGAAGCAAGTGAACGGGATCGTGGAAGAGTACAGAGACATATTCTCCTCACCCACCAGGGTACCGATGCACTGTTAAGTCAAGCATCCAATTGATCTAACCCCCGATGCACCTCTGCCAAATGGACCAGTCTATCATCACTCGCTAATGGAAAATGAAGAAATCAAGCATCAAATCTAGGAGCTTCTTCAAAAAGAGCACATAAGACCCAACTCCTCCCCTTGCGGAAGCTCGATTGTACCGATGTAGAAGAAGGACAAGACCTGGTGACTCTGCATTGATTACAGAGCGCTAAACAAAATCACATTCATAAACTAGTACCCAATTCTGAGGATTGATGACCTTCTTGACGAACTCAAGGGGGAAAGCTCTTCAGCAAGATTGACCTAAAGTCTAGCCACCACTAGGTTCCTATCGAACCAACTGATGTTTGGAAGACAACTTTCAAATCTAAGGAAGGTCTCTTCAAATGGTTGGTCATGCCCTTTGGCCTAAAAAATGCACTAGCCACTTTCATGAGGTTGATGGATGATGTATTAAGACCCTTCACCAACTCTTTTGTGGTGGTATATTTGGATGACATCCTCATCTTTAGCAGAACTTGGGAGCATCACATGCAGCATATTCAACAGTTTTTGAGCACTCTGCGACAACACAAGCTATATGCCAACTTGGAAAAATGTTCCTTTGGCATGAACATGGTCAAATACTTGGGCTACATTTTTTATGAGCATGGGGTACATGTTGATCCCGCTAATATCCAATTCATCCATGACTGTCCAGCCCCGACCACACTAACCGAGCTTCGAAGCTTCTTGGGACTGGTCAACTTCTACAGACAGTTAGTGTTGGGATTCTCCCATATTGCATGGGCCCTCATCCATGTGACCAAGGGTGGTGGAAGGTAAAAGTTCATGTGGGGGAAGGAACAACAATGAGCATTTGATGATCTGAAGCACAACTTGTGCTCAGCTCTAGTACTCTCCTTTCCCGATGTACAACAATCATTCAAGATTGAGACTGATGCATTTGACTATGTTGTAGGTGCAGTTCTCACTCAACATGGTCATTCAGTGGCATACCATAGTGAGACACTCTCAGATACTGTCTAGAAATACCCCACCTATGACAAGGAAATGTATTCCATTATACAAGCCTTTCGTCAATGGAAACATTACATTCTGGGAAAGGAGACGATCATACAAACTGATCACAAACCTCTGTAGTTCATACAGACATAGGGGAAGTTACAGAATGACCTCCATCAGAAGTGGTCCACCTACCTACAGTAGTTCCATCTCAACATCAAGTATAAGACAGGGAGCACAAATCATGTTAGTGACTACCATAGTTGACCTCTCGTGGCTACACTCATCATTGTGCTCCATTCCTATGGACATGAGGCATCTGAGTGGCCCCAACTTTATCAACATAATTCAAACTTCACCACCACCTATCAGCTCTTAGGTACAGGTGAAACTATCACTGATTTTCACATTCAGGACATGTTGTTATACCATTTGGGCCATCTATGTGTTCCTGCAAGCGAGCGTGCAAAGATCATTTGGGAAGCCCACCACAGTCGCATGGCATGACATTTTTGCGTGGAGAAAACTGTGGTCGTTCTCCAAAAACATTTTTATTGGCCAGAACTTCGACAGGACATGAGAAATTATATCGGATCTTGCACTACATGTGCCATTGCCAAGCCAACCATCAAGAATAAAGGATTATACACCCCTCTTCCTACCCCTGAGAAGCCTTGGGAATCCATCTCGATCGATTACATGTTTGTCCTTCTGTCCACCAAGCAAGGCAATGATTATGTATTTGTGGTCGTTGATCAGTTTTAGAAGATGGTCATCCTCACAGCCGACAAGAAGAACATAACAACGACATATACTGCTAAGATATTCTTCGAACGAGTGTGGGTCCATTTTGGGATACCACATACCATCTTCTTCGACCGGGACAACAGGTTCCTCAACACATTTTGGTCGAGTCTCTGGTCACTGTTGGACACCAAGCTCACTAAATCCACTGCTTTCCACCCCCAAACAGAAGACCAAACAAAGGTCGTCAATCAGATGATTGTGCACATCCTGCGCATGTACAACTTTAAGTATCCATGTACATGGGATGAGAGTCTCCCCAATGTTCAACATAGTTATAACATGGATCTCCATAGCTCCACCGACCATATGCCATTTCAAGTGGGACTGGGATTCCAACCCTTGGGTCCCATTGATGTTGCACTACCTTTGGCCACCGCGTAGATAGAATCCTCCCATGTTCAGTCTGAGACCAATAAATACACCAGATTCATTGAGCGGATTCAACACATCCACCAACAGGTCCATGAGATTTTGTAGAAAGTCAATGCCAATTACAA
Organism: Picea abies; assembly: GCA_900067695.1. Classification (NCBI taxonomy): domain Eukaryota; kingdom Viridiplantae; phylum Streptophyta; class Pinopsida; order Pinales; family Pinaceae; genus Picea; species Picea abies. The sequence goes on from CBVK0100043925.1 coordinate 27,753, forward strand.
GTAGCGCCATCATCAACACATTGTACCGCACCAGTTTCAGGTTGGAGATAAGGTCTAGTTACATTTGCAGAAGGAGTGTCTTACAGGGCCCCATCGGAAGCTTTGCCCACTTTGGTATGGACCTTATGTTGAGATTCAACAAGAAGATCCTAGTGAAAATTATGCGCGTACACTAGGATGGACCCTCAGGCTATTTTTAGCTGGAAGTCTATTTTTAGATGATGAGCAAATTCTATTTATAGATGATGTCTATTTATAGATGGTGAGCGAATTCTATTTATAGATGTATGTCGACTATTATTATCCCTTAATAATAGTTGACCAATAAATATTAATCTATTCTCAATGGGCACTTGGAAATAGTTAACTGAAGTGGAAAATCAGTTAACTATAGGAAATTCAAGTTCAAAGGTTGGTTGGTGGGACATGCAAGTCGAATTAGTTGTAACTGAGTGATTCGAAGTTGTAACTGAGTTGGATGTGTAGTTATGTGAGTTGTAAAGTAGTTTAACTCGGTTAAGTGAGTTAAGCTCAGTTGGACTAGTTGTAACTAAACACAAACTAGTGAGAGATCAGTGAATTAATTATTAATTAATTCACAATCAATGATCTCACATGCAACTGAAGTTTTACCACTGTTAACTACATGCATGTCAGATCCAGTGGAGACCTAGTTGAGATAACAAGTGAAAGGGACAGTTTGACTATTAGTTGTGACTTTAGTGGGTGCACTCATGAAACCACACACACATTGGATGTTCCCATGAGGATTGTGCAGCCTAGGTAAGAGGAATTCATTCATTGCAGGGTTTTCCATCAACAAGGATTATGCAAAGGAGGTAGGTTATCTGGAGGCAATAAATTGGCACATGAATTTGTCAATTTTTGTATGACAGTGTGAGACAATTGTATATTGTGTTGAGAGCTCTTGGATTAGAGTTTTGTATGAGATTGTTTCATGATCCATGATATATACATAATATATGATAGTGGGGTTTTTAGCTTTATGTTTTCCCGATAAAAACATATGTGTTATGTGTGATTGATCTTTCTTCTTGATATTGCAATTGGCGATCGTGTTTTAAATTCCGCAAGAATTTTTGTAGAAGCGATTATGTATTTAACAGTGGCATATAATTGTTAGATCAGGAGAATC
>CBVK0100043926.1:0-29812 GCA_900067695.1 Picea abies
ACAATATGCAAGTATGCTTCCCTTTAACCATTACATTAATGCTTCAAAAATGTGCGTTGGAGGTCTTCCAACTGTCTTCCACCTTTTACATTGCTTGCTTGGTTGGCTGCTTACAATGCTCCCGCATCATTCTCTCAAGTGCTCAAAAGTTAGGATAGGAAAAAGATTGTCCATGGCTATTTTAGTGGACCGTATTCTCTTTTGGGAACTCTATTCCCTCTCTTTGAGCATGGTTCCATCGTCCGATAGAGAGGTCACATTTATTTAACTTCATTCAGAGTCACTTCAAGAACTGGTAAGATCGAGTCTTTGGAAATTACCTTCAATTTTTTATTTCTATGTGATCATGTCCACCTTAAATAATAGTAATCAAATTCTTGTAGAGTGGCCATCATGCTTGAAAATCATCCTCTAGATTTTCCATTTTTTCGTGCCCAGTAAATTGATAGACAAGAACCCTTTAAATATTATGGATTAATGTCAATGTTTTCCCTGAACTCTATTTAATTCCTTTCATGTTCTTGTGTAAATTATCCAAATTCATTATGTACCTCATGGCTCTATACCTTTGGTTATTTCTTTATTCATTGACAATCTAGGATTTAACTTCATTTTATATATGTTATGTATGTGGTCTTGACTTCACTGTTCACGGTTCATAAATATGAAAAATCATACTATTTTTTTCTCAATAATGTCATAATTGGATTTTTTCATGGAGTTGTGATGCAATTTGCAACACAAAATACTTTTTCATCCTTTGAATTAAATCTAGATAGAAAAAAAAAGATATGGGTTCCCAAAGGTCATATTTTCTCCTTTCTACATGCAAGAATTATATATCTATCCAAACTCAAAGCAAGACAAAAGGGGCCTATAGGTATAATTAGGATGGTTTGAATGGTATTATATGTCATTCATCATTGAATGATAATAACATTGTAGATGGCCTTTCATTGTCTCTTTCTAGTCCTCCAATAGGTGTCAGAATATTCCTTCTAATTGTTTCTAATCCAATGTCCTATTCTATCTTCATGTCACCTATAATATATGCAATATTTGGGGTGCTCCAACTTTGCTTTCATGTCAGTATTCCCATCTCATACAAATATATGGGATGACACTTCCTAACTGTACCCATATTCCTACCAATATTAGGAGTGACGTGTCTACAAAAGACATCTAACACTTGTACATGTGTTTGATTTTTAGTACTACTCTTTTTGCTGTCATTTTTTGAGCATCATTGGTCCTTCTTAGGTGCTCGATCATGTTGATTTCATCTTTCATGGAATTGATTGAATGGATCGACATGCCCCTTATATTTTGAGTAAGGGAAATCTTGTTCTTTTTATAGTTTATATGCCCTAAAAACCTCATCTTATAGATACTTACATATTCTATTCTATATGTTTGGTTTCATTGTAGATTTTGCTTTCCACACAATGATAATCAAATTCATGGTAGGGGAATCTATGATTGTGTTTTAACATCAACTTAAAGTCATTCTTGGGCTAAGCCATTTTAAAACCGAAAGATAAGTAGTCTAAGTGATCTACCTAGTTTGTGAAAAAGTTGAAAAGGTTAATCTATGTCATATTGCATATATGGCTTATATAATGTGGTCTGGTAAACCTATCCAAAACCATGTGCAATCAATGTAGTAAAAAAACCATCTCCATCTGAGTATACATTTTTCCCTATACAACATGTATCAGGTTCTCCTTATTGCTAAGAATATTGCACTCCATGCTCTCGAAGAGTTGAAGGAAGAAACACACATTAGTGTAAATTTGGGTCTAAAATGTGCCTACGAAGGAAAATAGTAAAATAGTAAAAGCATAGGCCACATCACATTAAGTTAGAGGTATTATCTAGGGAAGTTTAATAGATAATTTCAATAATGATATTTTCCAAGTAATTTGGGTTATTGTAGAGTTAAGAGATTAAAGTAAAAAATAACAATATTATTATTAGTTTAATGTGCACAAAAGAAATGATGTAGTTCCAAACTGTTTATATTTATCCTATATTTTACTGTGGAAGATTAGTATTGTGTAGATTTGACTAGCAGAGTCATGGACAATTTTTGTGACACTTGGATAGAAATGGATTCATGAGATAGTTGGCAGGTCTAGAAGACAATACTTGACATGAACCAGACATAATACATGAAAATGGATGAAAGCATGAGCTCAGAATTAATTGCATAAAAAAATATGGACTCGTTGTAAATCATATGAATTAGAAGAAAAGCATATTGACAAGTGGAACCAATTAGTCACAAGAAGGAAAGCAGTGAAAGGCACAATAAGATAGGGGGAGAAAAACCCTCAGGAGCTGTTATAATTTCAAAAGAATATTGTTGAATGATTATATCATTGATTATAAGCCATGAAGGAACCTTAACATGAATTATTTTAACATATGTCGGTATATTACAACAACATGAATTACAAATGGACAAAAAATAGCAGAAGAGAGGAAAGAGATAATATACAAGAATCCCCACATTGATCTACTTGACATCTTGCAAAAGATGATAGGGGAGAGAAATTGTTAGAGGGAGTTAATGATGCAGGAGCATCTCCCACATTAAGCGAGCCAGTGCGGGAGGAAAAAGGACAGCTGGGCAAGCCAACACAAATTTTGAAAATCACCTTGGTAGTTGTTGCGCGTTCTTAAATGAGCCATTAAGATGAAGAGAACTTGTATATTGTAATGGACCTTGAGCGGATTTATCTCATCCTTAGTAGGTAGGAGGCATTTAAGACAGTTAATGTAAAGTAGATAGAATTGAATTCTAGACTAGACAGTTGTAGAGCGCAAGAGGGAAACAGGATATAGACACCCTCATTGTGCATTTGTAACATTATCTGAGAATCATTTGAGCAAGATAAGTAGAGAGTTGTGTGAAGAACACCCATGTACAAATATTGAATTAATAGAAGAAAGCTTTGATTCAATGCATGGTTTTTTGTCTGTTCTCTGTGTATTGATGTTGATATGCTCATGAATGTTTGCTTCCAGTTATACATTTTCTTTTATATGTTGTGTATATGATTTCATGTTTGAATTGAAGTCTGAGAGGAAGAAGGAATGAGTTTCAATTGTTTCTCTATTTGAGCCAGAGAATTCCTGCACGGAGTGCAGTTGAAGTGTCCGCAAGGAGTGCATTGACAGAGGGTTCAGATAGAGATAACTTTTGTTCTCATTCATCCCAAAGGTGCAGTTGGGCACAGGAGCCGTGCAAGGAGTGCGCAGGCCGGGTAAAAGTTCAGGGTTGCGAACTTGAGAAAAGCATTGAGAGACTGCTGCCACAGGTGTGCGCAGAGTCAAAGACTTCAACACTTAGACGTTGTTCAAGGTTTGCTGCAAGGAGTGCGTGCAAGAGTTTCCCTGAAGGACTTGAAGTCGTGGGAGAGCTCAGGAGAGATAGGCTTTCAAAATCATTGAAGGATAGCACAGGGGCGCTACGACTGAAAGTTCGTGAGAGGCATCGTAGGTTTGCTAGCAGGTGAACGAGTTCCATGGAGAGGAACACTTAGTCGTTTCGTAGATTGCATAAGGAAGAATGGACGGTCGAAATTCTCCAAGGGGAATTCACTAAGTTCCATGAGCCGTTAGATCTTAGAGAGATGCAGGGGAGATACGATGATGTATTCCCAAGGGTTTTAAAGTTCAGGAGGGGCAGAGCCATTGATCAGGGCCATGAGGACCGTCAGATCTACTCGTGGATCGGCATATTAGGGTTTCGTGGATTGAAACTCCAAATTCTTGCAACGGGAATCATGATATTGTGATATGCGATATTCCGACAGGTATGAGTACTGTGTGTGGGGCCACTGGAGTCAGAGTGGAGGACAAGTGGCACATCTTATCGGGATCTTGCAGCGAGAAGTCTCGAAGCTTGGACATCAGGATTTGCGATACCGCGAATCCAAAATTCTCGATAGAGGTGATGGGACACTGAAAGGTCAACTCGCACGTGTGTTGGGTAATAGACATATCAGGAGTCAGGAGTCGGTAAGGCAAAGTGTTCAACATCACGAGTAGAGAAATCGCAATAGGAGAAGTCACGATAGGAGAAGGGTGAGGTCAGTGTGGATTCGTATCGGCGTTCAGGAATTCGTAAGACCAACACTCGACCACTGACCTTTTGAACTCATGAAGTCGTGAGTTCTAATCCTCCGATTTGTAAAGAAGAGGGGGTTGTGCGAGGATTCTGTGGGTGCAGATTTCCCGGTAGGGAAATAAAAGAGCTATTTGAGAGTTCTTCGGGCCAAGAGAAAGAGAAGGTCCTGTGAGCAAACGTGCTTGCGAGTGTGCCTATGTCAGTTTGGTATCAGAGCACAGAAAGATTCTTTGCTTTATGTAGCAGAGGAAGAGAATTCACCATGCCACCGAGAAGAGAAAGGCAATCACCCGATCTGGAGGATAGGGAAATGCTGAGTAGAAGAGGTAGGCAGGCAACAGATCTAGCCATGGAGAGACAGATGCATGATCTCTGAGCAAGACGTGAAGACATGGAGACAGCACAAAGACACAGAGCCAGTGCGGGGGATCTTAGTGATTCCGAGAGTGAGATTGAATCTGAACGTGAAGAAGAAGTTGCAGCCGAAGATGCATTAAACAAGCGTTATATAAAAGCTATTTCTAGGATGGGTGCAAGAGAGAAGATGGACATTCCAGTTTATGAGGGAAATCTGGATGCAGAGGAGATTCTAGATTAGATTAGAGCTCTAGATACTTACTTCGACTACGAAGACGTCGAAGAAGACAAGAAGGTCAAGCATGTTGTTACATGCTTGAAAGGACATGCAGCATTGTGGTGGGATGAACTACAAGCTGATAGATGCTGCAAGGGCAAGCAGAAGATCAAAAAATGGGATAGGATGATCGCGAAGATGAAGGAGAAATTCATCCCCAGGGACTATCAAATTACTCTGTTAAGGAGGATGCAGAACCTGAGGTAGAAGCTCATGACAGTGAAAGAATACACTGAGGAATTCTACAGACTGAACATCAGGGCAGGTCATCGGGAGAGCGATGATGAGAAATTTGCCAGATACATGAATGGCCTAAGATATGAGATCCAGGATGAGATGAGCATGGTAACCATCCATATGGTGGAAGATGCTTATCAGATGGCTCTGAAAGCTTAGGAGAAGCTGAGCCAAAAGTAGAGTCAGAGGGGCCGAGGAAGAAGTCATCCCAGAGGCAAAGCAGTTGCCTAGGATAAATTCCAAAAGCCCAAGGAGGAATGGAAGAAACCTCAGACTCGCATAGAGAGAGGTGGGACCTCACAGAGATGGCAAAATAATGAGAAGAGAGGAGATTATGCTGACAATAACACTTTTCCTCGTACTAGAGGTAGAGGAAGAGAAAGAGGTGGAGTAATCACATGCTTCACATGCGGAAAGAATGGGCACAAGTCTTACGAGTGTCCAGAGAAAAAGAAGGACATTGGAGAATCTCACATCACTAAGGCACAGAGGTAGGATGTTGAAGCAGAAGACGCTGAAGGCGGAAGATTGTTGATGATGCGAAAAGTCCTTTTGACACCTGAGAAGGAGGTGGAGAGTTCAGTCCAAAGGACCAGACTTTTCAGGACTGCTTGCAAGACCAAGGACAGGGTATGCAAGGTCATAATAGATAGTGGTAGCATGGATAATCTCATATCTACAGAGATGGTAGAGAAGTTGGAGCTGGAGATGAGTGATCATACAAGCCCATACAGAGTTTCGTGGTTACAAAAAGGACACCAGGTAACTATCACTAAACAATGCTTGGTTGAGTTCAAGATAGCGGGATATAATGATAAGATATTATGTGATGTCATTCCTATGGATGTTTGTCATCTATTGCTAGGTAGACCATGGCAATATGATATAAATGTGATTCATGATGGGAGAATGAACACATACACCCTAGAGAAGAATGGGAGGACACACATGTTGCTTCCAATTAAGGATAAGGAGGTGAAGTCGGAAGTAAGCAACACAGTACTTCTCATGAGTGGGAAGGAAATTCTTACAGAGGTTAAGAAGAAGGAGGATCCACAATTCTTTGTGGTCAGGAAGCCGAAGATTGTTCTGACTAGCACAAGAGTGGATGGTTTACCAGATGAAGTTCAGGAATTGCTGGAAGAGTTCGCTAATATAGTCACGGATGAATTACCTCATTCGTTTCCACCGATGAGAAGTGTGAGTCATCATATTGATCTCATACCAGGAGCTAGTTTTCCAAACAAAGCCACGTATAGATTGATGTCGTAGGAGAATGAGGAATTTAAAATGAAAGTCCAGGAGTTATTGGAAAAAGGTTTGGTCAGGGAGAGATTGAGTCCATGTGCTGTTCCAACAGTACTCAGTCCAAAGAAAGACGGAGGCTAGAGAATGTGTACTGACTCAAGGGAGATAAATAAGATAACCATCAGGTATAGGTTTCCATTGTTGAGGATGGATGATCTGATGGATTGCTTGAGCGGAGAAAAATACTTTTCAAAGATTGATTTGAAGAGTGGATATCACCAGATTCACATGAGAGAAGGTGATGAATGGAAAACAACATTCAAAACAAACGAAGGGTTGTATGAATGGCTTGTTATGTTGTTTGGATTAACAAATGCACCTAGTACTTTTATGAGGTTGATGAATGAAGTCCTGAGGGAGTTCATCAGGAAATTTGTCATAGTATATTTGGATGACATACTGGTTTACAGTAAAACAACAGTGGAGCACCTGAAGCATTTGGCTACAGTGATGCAGAAATTGCAGCAAGAGAAGTTGTTGATAAATATGAAGAAATCCTCGTTCATGAAAACAGAGATCATTTACTTGGGGTTTGTTATTTCGGAAAATGAGTTGAGGATGGATCTAGATAAGGTAGAAGTGATTAATAATTGGCCATCACCGAAAAATATTTTTGAGGTGAGAAGTTTTCATGGAATGGCTAGTTTCTACCGAAAGTTCATCAGGAATTTTAGTGGAATTAGCGCAGCAATGATGGATACAGTGAAGAAGCGGCATAAGTCTTTTCAATGGACTGATGAGGCTGAGAAGAGCTTCAAATTGTTGAAGCAGAATATTACGGGAAAACCAGTTTTGGTGTTGCCAAATTTCCAGAAAACATTTCAGGTGAAATGCGATGCAAGCGGACTTGCAATTGGGGCAGTCTTAAGTCAGGAAGATAGGCCGATAGCATATTTCAGTGAGAAGCTGAACAAGGTGAAATTGAAGTATTCCACATATGATAAGGAATTTTATGTTATCATACAGGCATTGAAGAAATGGAGACATTACTTGATCCCAAAAGAGTTCGGCTTATACAGTGATAATCATGCACTGCAGTTTGTGACTCAACAGCAGAAGTTGAATCATAAACATGTCAAATGGGTTGAGTATATGCAGAATTTCACATTTGTGATAAAACATATTTCTGGTACTGCTAACAAAGTTGTTGATGCTTTGAGCAGGAAGTGTTTGTTGTTGCAGGAGTTTCGAGTCAAAACATTGGGTTTTGAGGATCTCAGGAACATGTACGTAGAGGATCAAGAATTTGCAGAAGCGTATGAAGCGGCTGAGAATCCAGTTCTCAGAGATAGGAGTTAGTGGATGGACTACATGATCTAGGAAGGATTTTTGTTCAGAGGAAATCAACTGTGTAATCCAAAATTCTCCATGAGGGAGAATCTGTTGAAAGAGAAACACAGTGGAGGATTAGCAGGGCATTTTGGCCATGACAAAACATTCGCGAAGCTGAAGGAGTCATATTTTTGGCCAGGAATGTGAGCGGATGTCAAGATATTTGTAGACAGATGCAGAGTTTTCCAGCATTCGAAGGGAAGGAAGCAAAATGCGGGTTTTTATCAACCATTTCCCATACCAGAAAGGTCATGGGATGTGATTAGCATGGATTTCATATTGGGGTTGCTGAGGACACAAAGAGGTGTTGATTCAATCTTTGTGGTGGTGGATAGGTTTTCCAAGATGGCACACTTCATTCCATGTCAGAAAACCAGTGACGCGACTAATATCATGAACCTATTTTTCAAAGAGGTCATTCAACTTCATGGTTTGCCAAGAAGTATCGTTTCGAATAGAGATACGAAATTCATAGGTCATTTTTGGAGGACCTTATGGAAGAAGCTGGGAACTAATTTGGCATTTAGTTCAGCTTATCATCCTCAGACAGATGGACAAACAGAAGTGGTCAATAGAAGTCTAGGAGATTTGCTGAGGAGCCTGGTGACAAAGAACCATAGCCAGTGGGACAATATATTACCGCAGGCAGAGTTCACGTACAATGACTTAGTGAATCAGAGCACATGGAAAATTCCATTTCAGATTGTATATGGTATGCAGCCGAGAGGAGTTTCTGAACTAAGAGATTCAGAACAGATTGCGACTAGCAACGCTAGTGCAGAAGATTTCACAGAGGCGATGAAAGAACTTCACAGCCAGGTGAAGCAGCGATTGCTGGAATCAAGTTAGGAATACAAGCGCAGAGCCGATCAGAGGAAGAGACAACTTTAGTTTGAGGTTGGTGATCTAGTTCTGGCACATATGAGAAAGGAAAGGTTCTCGAGAGGAACATACAATAAGATGAAAATGAAGAAAATCAGGGCATGCATGGTCTTGAAGAAATTTGGAGACAATGCTTATGAGATTGAATTACCCAATGGGATCGGAATATCTCTGATATTCAATATCTCGAATTTATACCCATATAGAGCTGGAGAAGCAGAGACTAGAACTGAGAAGCCAGTGATCCACTGCATGAAGAAGATGCCAGTTGCAGAGAAGCCACATATGGAATGCATACTGGAGAAGAGAGTGAGCAAAAGGACCAGGCGAAAGCAATACTTTGAGTATTTGGTTAAGTGGAAGAATCATCCAGTTGAAGATGCTAGCTGGGAGACTGAAGCGGAAATACAGAAGCATGGAAAGACCGTGCAGGAGCTCATGGACAGGAGCCCATGAAATTTTTCAAGTGAGGGAGTATGATGTAGGAGCATCTCCCACATTAAGCGAGCCAGTGCAGAAGGCGAAAGGACAGCTGGGCAAGCCAACACAAATTTTGAAAATCACCTTGGTAGTTGTTGTGCATTCTTAAATGAGCCGTTAAGATGAAGCACACTTGTATATTGTAATGGACCTTGAGTGGTTTGCTCTCGTCCTTAGTAGGTAGGAGGCATTTAAGACAATTAATGTAAAGTAGATAGAATTGAATTCTAGACTAGACATTTGTAGAGAGCAAGAGGGAAACGGAATATAGACACCCTCATTGTGCATTTGTAACATTATCTGAGAAGCATTTGAGCAAGAGAAGCAGAGAGCTCTGTGAAGAGCACCCATGTACAGATATTGAATTAATAGAAAAAGATTTGATTCAATGCATGGTTTTGTGTCTGTTCTCTGTGTATTGATGTTGATATGCTCATGAATGTTTGCTTCCAGTTATACATTTTCTTTTATATGCTGTGTATATGATTTCATGTTTGAATTGAACTCTGAGAGGAAGAGGGAATGAGTTTCAATTGTTTCTCTATTTGAGCCAGAGAATTCCTGCAAGGAGTGCAGTTGAAGTGTCAGCAAGGAGTGCATTGACAGAGGGTTCAGATAGAGACAAATTTTGTTCTCATTCATCCAAAAGGTGCAGTTGGGCATAGGATCCATGCAAGGAGTGCACAGACTGGGTAAAAGTTCAAGGTTGTGAACTTGAGCAAAGCATTGAGATACGGTTTCCGCAAGTGTGCGCAGAGTCAAAGACTTCAACACTTAGACGTTGTTCAAGGTTTTCCGCAAGGAGTGTGCGCAAGAGTTTCCCTGAAGGACTTGAAGTTGTAGGAGATCTCAGGAGAGATAGGCTTTCGAATTCATTGAAGGATAGCGTAGGGGAGCCGCGACTGAAAGTTTGTGAGAGGCATAACAGGTTTGCGAGCAGGTGAACGAGTTATGTGGAGAGGAACACTTACTCATTTCGCAGATTGCATAAGGAAGAATGGATGGTCAGAATTCTCCGAGGTGAATTCGCGAGCTGTTAGATCTTAGAGAGGTGCAGGGGAGATACAATGACATATTCCCAAGGGGTTTAAAGCTCAGGAGGGATAGAGCCATTGATCAGGGCCACGAGGACCGTCGGATCTACTCATGGATCGACATATCGGGGTTTCGTGGATTGGAACTCCAAATTCTTGCAATGGGAATCACGATATTGTGATACGAAATATTCCGATAGGTACGAGTATAGTGTGTGGGGCCACTATAGTCAGAGTGGAGGACAGGTGGCACATCTTATCGGGATCTCGCAGCGAGATGTCCCGAAGCTTGGACATCAGGATTCACGATACCGTAAATCTCGAATTCCTGATAGAGGTGATGGGACGCTGAAAGGTCAAATCGCACGTGTGTCGGGTAATCAACATATCAAGAGTTGGGAGTCAGTAAGGCAAAGTGCTCGACATCGCGAGTAGCAAAATCATGATAGGAGAAGTCACCATAGGAGAAGGGCGAGGTCAGCGTGGATTCGTATCGGCGTTCGGGAATTTGTAAGACCAACACTCAACCACTGACCTTTTGAGCTCGCGAAGTCACAAGTTCTGATCCTCTGATTTGTAAAGAAGAAGGGGTTGTGTGAGGTTTCTGTGGGTGCAGATTTCCTAGTAGGGAAATAGAAGAGCTATTTGAGAGTTCTTCGGGCCAAGAGAAAGAGAAGGTCCTGTGAGCGGACATGCTTGCGAGCGCGCCTACGTCAGTTAATGTAAATGTCAAAGGAGGAGAGAAAGAACAAAGTAGGAGAGAGATATCAAAATCATGAATATGGGGGGAGACATTGCCAAAATAAGGTATATTTTGAGGTGGAGTTACCATTTTCAATTGATGTCAAATGCGGAGAGAAACATCAGAAGCATGAAGACAGGGGGAGAAATTATCACAGGGAGAGTGTGATTGTTTCCATCAATTCCAAAGGGGGAGATTATTGGAAACTTGTTTTTTATTAATGTCAACCCTAGAATAAGCCTTGAGTCAAGTTATGTCAACCCTAGAACAAGCCATGAAGCAGGTTTGGAAAATTCTAGAAGTGATGGGTGTATTTGAAGAAGTCTCCAGAGTGGTCCCCGTATGACATAGCTTTAAGCATGGCCCTAACAGGAAGATGCTTTAAATAAGTATAAAAGAAGACCTAGAAATATGGTTAAGTCATTAATTGGTTAAGAATCCCCATAGATGTGGTGATGAATCCAAAATTTTATTGAATAAAAGGAGTATGAAGGACATTGCAAATGCATGCAAAAAATCCATTGATTGATATCCTCGTCAATATGTCTCCAACGGTAGGTGACACACCATGTGGTTCCTCACGGTTGAGGAGTTATGCCCTCTTAAATATGAATCCACAAAGTATGGGTAATAAGCCTTAGATCTAAGGTGAACAAGTTATAAGTTGTCCCTAAACTCAAGTAAAGGAGAAAAACGTTCTTTCAGACAAGAAGTTACAAGTCAGCTCAATGTCAAGTAAAAAAAGTGCTTGGAAGGGTATAAATACGCATTAAGAATCTCCCATTTTCATCATTCAATATTATGATATCTTACCGCAATATTGGCAGAGAATTTTAGAGGGAAGATGAAGTGAAGAAGGGAGAAATTCCAAGGGAAGATGAAGTCTTATGATGATATGTTCTAAGGTATGTTATTTAAAGGTTATCTTTCCCTTTTTTCTATAACTTTTTTTCTAGATTGATTCAGACATTGAAACATGGATATTGTTGAGAGGACATATCAAGGTACCTTTGATACAAATTTTAGCTTCTAGGTCATTGTACTTTTGGATACACACTATGCGGAAGATATGGTTTTTTACTAGTCATGTAACTAGTCTGAAACAGGTGTTCCTAGTAAACTTGTCATAACTTCTTCATAGAGGATCCAAATTATAAGAGACCAGTGACATTGGAAACAATATAGGCTTTAGTATTTTTTTTGTGAGTTTCAAAATCAGATATCAAATACTGAGCATGTGGCATGTTGTACAAGTTAGATGTCCAGAATAGCCCATAATTCTGGAAGGTATGCCATATTTGTTATATCTCCTTTATAATGATATTTCAAGGAGAAAAAATTTGATGAATTTCAGAGAATATATTGAAGAATATTTGGTACAAGTTTTATACATTGATTCATTACTGGTACACATTTATACTCTTTGGAAGTTAGGGTTTGTGACTAATCCAAAAACTAGTCCCAAACAAGGGTTCGAGATAAATTTAAGCAGTGATGTTGGGGTTTTTATATGGACCCATGTGGACCTAGGATATTTATGTGGACCCAGTTTCTAAGTGGACCCAGTTTAATGAATTTTATGTATAATTTTTGGTGGATATAATTTTGATGATGTTGATGTATCGATTATGGTGTATCTAGTTTTGATGATGATGATATATCAGTTGTGGTGGAAATAGATTTTGATGATTATAATGTATCATTTATGGTGTATCCAATTTTTGTGATGATGATGTATCAATACCAGTCACAATAACAATGAGAGGTTGATGATGATGTATCGGTATCAGTGACAATGACAGTGGCAATGACAGGTTGAGTCTCCATTTATATTTCAGGGAGGAAGGAAGGGGAAAGGAAAGGGGGTTGGATCCTCATTCTAGCTAGTATTGTAGAATATAGGTAGTCATAGCTTCCTTCGAGTTGGAGCCTGTAAACAAGGGGTTTGGATTCTCCTTCAAGTCGGTGTTGGTAAATCAAGGAGTTGGAGCTTCCTTCAGGATGGAGATTGTAAACTAGAGAGTTGGAGCATCCTTCAAGTTGGAGCTAGAGAATCTAGGTATTTGTAGCTTCCTTCAGGTTGGATATTGTAAATAGGGCATTAGTTCCTCCTTCCAGTTGGTTCTAGAGAGTTTTAGAAGTTGGTACTTATTATGAATGTAATCTTCTAATATATAAGAAAACATTTTGTGGTTTTCTCCCATTTGGGTTTCCACATAAAATTGTTGTGTACTTTGTATCTGTTTTTATATGTTATGCATTTTTCATGATGTCCCGAGTGCAATCACAAAGTGATAAATTGTTCTGTTTAAAAGTAGTAAAAATTTCTCAATATTGATTCACTCCCCTCTCAGTATTGGTGAGTATTCCAACATGGAATTGGTGCAATTTTAATGCAAGAAGGAAGGCCCCTTGCCTTTGAAAGAAACCAACTCAAAGGAAAAAAATGTATAACTAATTTATGAAAAATAAATGTTCAACATACTGCATACATTTCATAAATGGCTCCCCGTTAAAGAATATTTCCCCTGTGGACAAGTGAAATCTCCCTTGGATATCTTGACCTATATTGACCAAGACAGAAAAAGAAACAAATGGACAGTGAAATTCCTTTAAATCTATTTTGATTGTATATGGATAGAGAAGATATAATAAATAAGTGTAACTTATTCCTTTTCTGACGGTTGTCCTCGCTATTCTTCAGTCTTTGTTCTTATTCTCCAAGCCCTGATCAAGATGAAGATAGTCTATAAGGAATAAAGCATTACCTTCTACTTCTACAATATATCATTAGAAAATAAGATATCTATCTATATAGACATACATGTGAAAACAACAATATGAAGGAAATAGGCCAAGTTATATTAACGAAAACATGGGAACTTACAACCTTGATGAGCTAGCATTCCTCCAAGATTTCAATCCAGTCCTTGAATGCAATCTTAACCACCATGATTTGGAGTCTTAACCACCATGGAGAATATCACTCACTAGATCCACAAAATTGGGATCTCGAAGATTTTTAGGGAGAAAATATCTCTCAAGGATTTTAGGGAGAAAATATCTCTCAAGGATTTTAAAGAGGAAATATCTCTCAAGATCCATCAAATTAGAATATTCGTTTGAGAAAATATCTCAACCATCCATGAGATTCTCAACTTCTCCTTGAAATTGAGAAACTAAATGTGAGGTGGATTCTCACACTAAATTAATTTCCTTTTTTCAATAATATTGAATAGTGCATGTGCATTCCGTACTTTGATTGTAATATGATAAATTTATCCTCAACACTGACTAGGGATTGTGGCAAATCGTCTTTCATGGTTTCAAGGTTGTGACACAATAAAGTCCATGCAACACTTAGTTAGGTGCATACGACACTTAGTAAGTTGCATACTACACTTGCAACACTTAAGGCATGTAATAGATGCAACACCTAAGTGTGACATTTTGGTGTGTAACACTCCCTTACAATGAATATCATCTCCTTTTGTTTTTTCAATTATTAGCTCCTTAAGTAGAATAGTATTTTTTGTGTTTTGTTTGCTTTTTCAAATTAAGATAACACAGTCAATTGAAAGAGGGAATGAGATTTGCTCGAAAAATTTCATACATCAACGCTAAAGAATTGCTTGAGTGAAATATTATAGGATGTTCCCAACAACGAAATTTATTGTTTTCATAACCAATGAACAAGATTCTTGTAATTTTCATAGTCTTAGCTAATGCTAAGAGTATAATTTGATTTAATTAAGTTAGAGAGTGTTCTTTTCCATATATTAGATAGTGATTCATGATCTAGTCTCTACACATATATTGTTGGCATCTCTAAGCTTACACCCCTAGATTGATGACTTAATGATCAACAACTAAGTTAAATAATTCTCTGGAAAATTACCTCAATGTTCCCGAAATCATGGTTCCATGCATGAGTTTCCTCTATCCAACATCCGAAACTTTGGTAAAGGTCCAATTAAAGGAAAATATAGATGCTTGTTACCTGGGTTTTTGGTTCCATATGGATGGTTCCACCACGAAACATCTAGACAATTGCAAAAATTCCCTTTGATTTATATCCTATACTTTGTTTCTCCATATTGTTGGTTCCATTTGTGAGGTTACACATATCTCTGATCCATACCTAAGTAAAATCCTTTTATGAAAGAAATCTCGGATTTCCAACAGTCTATATACAAGGTTCTATTTGGTTGAGGTTACACTTAGAAAATATTAACACACCAAAGTTTATCCAGATCCGAATTTTCACTCTATAAGCCTTTACAGGGTTTACGTAAAAAAGGAATCTCGATAAGCCAAATACTTAGCATTGGATTTTATAGGAGAACCATCTAGATAGTAAAACACTATGCATTCAAGGAACCTTATGTTGGATCATGTTGTCATTAATGCCAATGGTTTGATTGACTAATGTCATTGATTGATGTCAAGTGATTGATTGATTCCAAAGGATTGATTGATTCATGACTAATGTAATTTAATATGTATTTTCCTTGATGAGAATGCATAGATGAAGATGGATCAATGCGTTTTCATTGATATGATGAAGATGGATCAATGAGTTGTCATTGATACATGATGAAGATGGATCAATGTGGTTTAATTGGTATATGATGCATTGTTAGAAAAATGTATAGATGAATCATTATTGTCTGATCATGATTGATAAGGTGCACAAATGGATGAAATCCAAAGTGGTCCCCTTATGGTGAAATCCCTCATGGGAAGATGCTTTGCAGATTGAGTTATCCTAGAAGAATGGTTGGAGGACCCATGCTCTCATTATTTTCTTATCATGACTGATAAGGTGCACAAATATATGAAATCCAAATTGGTCCCCTTATGGTGAAATCCCTCATGAGAAGACGCTTTGCAGATTGAGTTATCTTAGAAGAATGGTTGGAGGACCTATTATTGTATGTGGAATAATGAGATGAAGATCAAGGAAATTTTTGGTGAAACTATCCTATATGCATAGTGCCTGTCATGCCACTTTCGGTGGTATGTGGAATGTAACATAAATCCTCATGGTTTGAGAGTTATGGCCCTACGAAAATGAAGGACCCCCACATGAAGGCTTGAAGCCCCCAAGGTCAAAGAAGTCAAAGTGACCTAAAAGAAGAAATCATTATTTAAATGATAAATTAAAGTGACAAAGTCAAAGTGGATTATTTAAATAATAAAGAGAAGTGACAAAATAAAGAAATGATAAAGTAAGGTGAAAAAATCAAGAAGGAATATTTAAATGATAAATTATTGGAGAACTTTCTATTTATGGAAAGTGGTTAACCCTAAAATAAGAAAAATAGGTTAAGTGACCTAGAAATGGGTTAAGTGACTTAAAAATGGGTTAAGTGACCTAGAGGATGAAAGTATAAATAATATAACAATTGTCTCTTGTAGATCATCCTTTTTTGTGGATCAATGGAGAGCTTCTTGTGATAATATCTTTTGGAGTACTGATGGAGAGCTTCTTGTGACAACTTCTTGAGCATTTTTGGTGTGGAAAACTTGAGCATATTGAAGATATATAGGTGACTGAGGTAACCAAAGCATATATAAGCCAAATTTCAGAGGGAAGGTGAAGAAGAGGGCCATAATTCAAGGGAGGATAAATTGTTTTCATGATGCTTTCTAAGGTATGTTATTTACAGGTCATCTCACCATTTTCGTAATAAATTTTTTTCTATAATTATTCATACCATGAGATTGATATGAAATTGGGGAAACATATCCAAGTATCTGTGGTAAAAATTCATCTTATGGGTCATTGAATTTGTGGAGATACAGTCTGTGGAAAATAGGGTTTGTGGCTAGTCCTGGAACTAGTCTAAAACAAATGTTTTGGGTAAAAACGTCATACCTTATTCCTAATAGATCCAAATTTCATGAGACCAATTGTGTTTGTTATATTATAGTATGTGGTATTTTGTGTAATAGTTTCAAATAGATTCACCAAATATTCCATGCGGTGTACGCTCTATAAGGTCGCTATCTAGAATAAGCCAAAATTCAACAAGGTATGCCATTTTTTCTATAACTCCTTTTCTGAGAAGTTCCAAGTAGTTACACCTGGAGGAATTGAAAAAAAAACACTGAAGAAAATTTTGTATCAGTTTCATATCATTATTCATTACAGGTACAAATTTATGATTATTTCAAGTTAGGGTTGTTGACTAATCCAAAACTAGTCATGGTTGAGACAAGCAGTTGATGAGTTGGCACATACAAGAGGTGTATAGTTGATGATTTTGGTACATATTGATGAGTCATTGTTGATGAGTAGTTGACACATGATTGGTATATACTTGGTACATGGTTGGATTCACTTGTTTATTGTACAGGTTGATGTTGTTTGACATAGGTTGGTGCATGGTTGATTCACTTGTTTATGGTATAGATTGATATCTGTTGAGGATTGTTGCCTCATCTCAGTTGGTTCTAAGAATGTAAGTTGATTCTTGCATATAGATCTAGTTCTCTTGTAGAGTTGTACTCTATTCAATTTTTTTTGAAAAAACCTCGGATTGAAGTCCATAATAAAAATAAAAATTGTACATACATCTTTTGTTCCTTGTGGAGATGATTGGTTGATGATATATTGCTGATATATGTCGTTGATATGTATTCAAATCTAACTGATTCTTAATTACAAAAATGGGTAATGAGTAAATGTTGAATGCTAACTAATGAGTTTTGTGTAAGAGGGTATTTTTGGGAAAAAGATCCCCACACTCATTCACCCCCCCTCTAAGTGTGGTAGGTGTGTCCAACAATTAGTATCAGAGAGAGACTTCACTACAAGCCTTAACAAGCTTGAAGGAGATCCATAGACACACAAATGGATGATGAAGNNNNTGATGAGGAAAACTATTCTACTTGGAGAATAGAGATGAGATTATGTTTGAATACAATGGGATCATCAATTTGGAAGGTAGCCATTGGTGGATCAGTTCCTTTGAAGAATAAGTCAAGGTTTGTAGCTCAAAGAGAAGGAAAGAGGAATGATGCATTGGCTTTCAAGACCATTCTTAGTGGACTCTCAAGACCTCTCAAATAAAGTATGGAACAATGCACTTCCACCAAGGATCTATGGCTAAAGCTAGAGGAGACATATCAAAGAAATAAGGAGAAGAAAGACATTGAAGACAACTCCATCAAGACACATGAAGGTAAAGAATCTCCAAAAACTCTTGGTTGCATTATTTCTAAAAGTGATGATGTTGGAAGAAAGGAAGATCTTGAAGACATTTCAAATGAAGGCAAAGAATCATATGATGATGTTGACAAAAGGGAATATCTTAAACACATTTCAAATGAAGGTAAAGAATCTACACAAACCTTTGATTGCAATAATTCAAAATGTGATGATGTTGAATTTTTCTCTACAAGTGAAGAACAAAATCTAGAAGTAGTTTGGATACAATCAATTGATTGTTATCTCATGGAAGAAGTAGAGGAAAAAATATTGGAGCTTAAAGAGAAAGTTGAAAGAGGTCTATATGAATATAACAATGACCACTATTATATAGACTATAGCTATCTTTCGGATAATGCTAAAATTTTTCTCAAGAAGAGTCAAAGGCACATCTTGAAGTTAAAGGAAATGCTCAAAGAACTAGAAGAAAGTATTAAGACTCAATTAGAAGAAAAGGAAGAAGAGATCACAAGACTGAAGAATGAAAAAGAAGATATGAAGGTAGATGATGAGATTAACAAAAGTATTGAAACTATTGTCCATCTCAAGACCCAAATTGAAGAAGCCAAAATGGTAGAGGAATTATTGAAGGATCTAATAAATGAAAAGGAAGAGTCATGTCATAAGTTAGAAGTTGAAGTTGTTGACCTTAGAAATAAGGTACAAAAATCAAACAAATTCTTGAATATCTCAAGAATCTTGGATGAGATCTTAGAAAGTCAAAGATCACCATGTGATAAATCAGGACTTGGATACAAAGAAGAAGCTACACATGTTGAAGCAAGCACCTAAAAGAAGCATGAGGTAAGTCCATAAAAGAAGGAAGACAATGTTGAAAAGAAGCCATCTACACAAGGAAAGGAAAATTTCAAAAGAACAAAGCAAGGAAGACATCAAGAAGCTATGTTTGGGACACCAAAGAAAAGGTATGAAATTATTTTTCATGGTCATTAGTATTCATGTAGTGAATATAGTCACAAATATTTTGAATTTAGATCTTATGAGAGAAGATATAATGGAAGATTTCATAACACCATAAGGTGTTGGAGATGTGATCAAGTAGGACATATTGTTGTTCATTGTAACACCATGAGATAATACAGCTGTAGTGGATTTGGCCACAAATCCCAGGAGTGATGGAACACAAGAAGAAAGTCTATGATGAGGACTTCAAATAACATGGATAGAAGAAGGAATGAAGTAAGGAAGGGAAACATATTTGAAAAGATGCATGCTCAGAGATCAAGTTCTGAGGAGTAGGGACATCTATAGAAGTGGGTGAAGAAGACAGAGCAACCAGAACAGAATGAAAGACTGAAGGAAATTTAAAAAATTTCATCTACTAAGGCATACGAAAGTGACAGTGGTATCAGTAACATACATACACAGGCTGACCTTGTATAGGTTGCGTACATACGTGAGCTGTTTGTGAAGCAGGTTGTGTATATGTGGTGGAGCCTAAGGAAAAGGGCTATGCACAGAGATTGCAGTTGGATGTGATGGTATAGATCTGTGATGGAGGGTCTGACATGGTTTATTGTAGGTTCTGACATTGTTTGCTGCAGGTTTTTATGATTCTGTATTGGATTATGTAAGGTGATGATGTAAAATAAAATCTTGGGTGCATGGCACTAACCCATGAGTATGGATTGATGCATTTTCTGTTGAAGAACAATGTTGGTTGTGCCAGTGAAGTTATGACACCTTGTTTATGTGATATATCTTGATGATGTATTGAAATCTTACTTGTTGGAAAGCTTGATGCATTCATTTAGCATATGGATGGGATACACATTGGGACATGTGTTTGGTGAGTTGATGAGGTGATCGTGTTGTACATCATTGATGATTCATAGCCTGATATATAATTGATACATGTTTGTTACACTCATAGATGGCATATGCTTGATGATACTACACCATTGGTACTACTTGATCAACACAACAATTGATATCTGTTTAAGATACATGATTGTGGAACTTGGTTGATGATGGAGACATATCATGAGTGATATGAAACATGGTTGGCATATTGGTAGATGCACATGTTGGCATATTGATAGAGGCATATGATTAATACATTCCATGGATGATATCTTTTGGCACATTTCATGATGTTGATGTACATGGTTCACGTACATAGGTGTTGTGCATGATGAGCACACATTTTTGTACAGGATGTGCTTGGTTGATATTTTTCTCACGATTCTTTGTCTTATTGTTGACATATCTTTTGTTTCATGATGCTTTGTATAGCACGAGTTTGATGCATGAGCAGGTCCAAGGATCGTTATAGGGTAGCACATTGTTCATCTCGTAGAGAATATAGGGGAGACATACCCATAGGGGGAGTCATTCTTCTTCCCATGATTTTAGGAGGATATATTTATCAGATGCATACCTAGAAAACAACCCTATATTTGAAGAAAGATCACAGAGGCATGATTCCAGGAGAAGCGATTGTCACAGGGGGAGTATGTTCGATGTATTTTTAGCATTACATCAGAGTGATATCCCTTGTTCAAAATGGGAGAGATTATTCAGAGGAATATCAAAGGCACTCAGATAGGGGGAGTATCACCAAGGAAAGTTCAAGCGGGGGGAGTAGCCCCAAGAGGAAAATGGCCCTTTGCGTTTGATGTCAAAGGGGGAGAGATAGTCACATTGATGTGATTGATGATTATTGATTGGGAGAGATAGTCACATTGACTATTGATGTAGAGCATGCCTCATCTACATGTTGACATCAATAATTGGTAATTGGTGTTGACATCAATATTGGTATTTCCATCAATGCCAAAGGGGGAGATTGTTGTATCATGTTGTCATTGATGCCAATGGTTTGATTGATTGATGTCAAGTGATCGATTGATGCCAGACGATTGATTGATTGATGATTGATGTAATGTAATATGTATTTTCCTTGATGATAATGCATAGATGAATATGGATCAATGAGTTGTCATTGATATGACGAAGATGGATCAATTAGTTGTCATTGATACATGATGAATATGGATCGATGTGGTTTCATTGGTATGTGATGAATTGTTAGAAAAATGTATAGATGACTCATTATTGTCATATCATTACTGATAAGGTGCACAAATGGATGAACTCCAAAGTAGTCCCCTTATGGTGAAAGCCCTCATGGGAAGACGTTTTTTGGATTAAGTTATCCTAGAAGAATGGTTGGAGGACCCATGCTCTCATTATTGTCTTATCATGACTGATAAGGTTAACAAATGGATGAACTCCAAAGTGGTCCCCTTATGGTGAAATCCCTCATGGGAAGACGCTTTGCAGATTGAGTTATCCTAGAAGAATGGGTGGGGGACCCGTTATTGTATGTGGAATAATGATATGAAGATCAAGGAAATTGTTGGTGAAACTAACCTATATGGATAGTTCTTGTCATGCCATTTCTGGTGGTATGTGGAATGTCAAATAACTCCTCATGGTTTGATATTTATGGCCTTACGAAGATGAAGGACCCCCACATGAAGGCTTGAAGCCCCCAAGGTCAGAGAAGTCAAAGTGACCTAAAAGAAGAAATCATTATTTAAATTATAAATTAAAGTGACAAAGTCAAGGTGGATTATTTAAATAATAAAGAGAAGTGACAAAATGAACAAATGATAAAGTAAGGTGACAAAATCAAGAAGGAATATTTAAATGATAAAGTATTGGAGAACTTTTTATTTATGGAAAGTGGTTAACCCTAAAATAAGGAAAATAGGTTAAGTAATCTAGAAATGGGTTAAGTGACCTAAAAATGGGTTAAGTGACCTAGAGGATGAAATTATAAATAAGATAGAAATGGTCTCTTGTAGATCATCCTTTTTTGTGGGTCAATGGAGAGCTTCTTGTGAGAATATATTTTCGAGTATTGATGGAGAGCTTCTTGTGAGAGATTCTTTAGCATTTTTGGTGTGGAACACTTGAGAATATTGAAGATATATAGATGAATGAGGTAAAAAACGGATATCTAATACTAATTTCAAAGGGAAGGTGAAGAAAAGAGGGTTGAAATTCAAGGGAGGATAAATTCTTTTCATGATGCTTTCTAAGGTATGTTATTTATAGGTCATCTCACAATTTTTATAATAATTTTTTTTCTATACTTATTCAAATTGTGAGATTGATAATCCATTGAGAAAACATATCCAATTATCTATGTTAAAAATTCATCTTGTGGGTCGTATAGTTGATGATGTTGGTACATATTGATGATTAATTTTTGATGAGTAGTTGACACATGATTGGTATTTACTTAGTACATGGCTGGATTCACTTGTTTATGGTACAGGTTGATTACATGTTGTTTGGCACAGGTTGGTGCATGGTTGATGCACTTGCTTATGGTACATATTGATATCTGTTGAGGATTGTTGCCTCACATCATTTGGTGCTGAGAATTTAATATGAGTATTGCATATATATTTGGTTCTCTTGTAGATTTGTACTCTATTCAGTTGTTGCGGAAAAACCCCTGGATTGAAGTCCATAATAAAAAAAAAATTGTACATACATCTTGTGTTCCTTGTGGAGATGATTTGTTGATGATATATTGCTGATATATGTTGCTAATATGTATTCAAATCTAACTGATTATTAATGGAAACAATGATTACTGAGTAAATTTCGAATACTAACTAATGAGTTTTGTGTAAGATGGAAGTTTTGGGAAAAGATCCCCACACTCATTCACCCCCCCCCCTCTAAGTCTGGTAGGTGTGTCCAACACCTTCACTCATGCATTCCATTTCTCATATTATAAATATGATTTCCTGTCACAGGAAAATTAAAAATATAAAATATATTAATGTGCATAAAGGAAGCATAGGACAAGCATTCGTTCACTTTACTTATAGGTTTGTATGCAAAGTGACACAGTTCCATCGATTTTATAATCATAAATGTTTACATGTTCTACAAAGAATGAAAAAGATCACAAAGCAAAATGTATATGTCATAATATATCAACTAGCCAAGTGACTAAGCGTGATCTCTTTCCACCCAATCATGGGAATTGTCGCACTATCATCCTCTATAGTATGCCACCCTCATGCAAGGCCATGGTACCACTAGGGAAATTATTTAGTCTATGAGACCCACATTGACAGTATGAAATTCACTGTCTTACACACCAACCACTAGAAGAAATGCCTCTCGTCTAGTTCCATGATATTCTCCATCCTTCCCTTTCACCCCTCGTGTGTCTCTCTCCTTTTTTTAGGGTTATTTTCTTTTTTGTCCCCTAAGGAAGGTTCTTAATCTTTCTCTTTCTTGTGTTGTATGGACTCATGGGTCAATCAGGGAAAATGAGGTGGGTGTTTTTTTATACCCTGGATGATAATCCTTATCCATCCTAGTGAGTCCTCTATATTTCCATTCATTTTGGGTAGTTGGTTTCTCAATTACCAACCCTTACATTAATTAATTGGCTATGAATTTAAAAAAATTGGAAATAACTAGTAAACTTCCAAAATAATTCAACAAGGTGGCTTGAAGTCTCTAGCATGATGAACCCCCTTATAGGCCTCCTCATTATTTTCTCTCTTGGTATCATTTCCAACACTAATTCTCCACCATTCAGTCAACTTGTTTGGATTTTATTTTACTAAAAAATCATACATTTACAATGTTCACATGACATGGCATGGAAATAATATCTCCATGTTCAGATAAAATAGTTACTAAACATTATTTATTACAAATTAATAAGGGGATCAAAATGGGGGTGTTACAAATGCTTTAAGTCATGGAAACCCATGTATTCATCTAATGATATCAATTTATAGTACATGTAATTTGACTACCGATGGATCTAGATCCGATTGTCAATGAATAATTGTATGATGATAGCCCCTCATTAATACAAAGGATGAAAAATCATAATAAGCATATATAAAAGTTTGTAATTGTCTATGGAATCATAGTATAACACCCAACCACACCCCCCCACTACCAATCACAAGTGTAAATAATTATACCGATAACACAACAATAAATAGTGTGTAAATTGGTATAATCTTTAATCTTCAATTTAAAACGTTTAAACTAAGTTTGATGAAGATATGCCTGAAAAAATACCAATATGTATGTTGAATGGTTCATCTAAAATTGGATTTGAAATATAGTACAAAATTGTGGAAGTGAATAGACACCATGTCTAAACATTCCTCTGGTATTTGGTGAACAAATAGGATCACCATTTTTCTATCAATGAACAAATAGGATCATCAAAGTTCTCTCTGAATTTAGATAGAGTTATGTGTGGAACATCGTCACAATGTATATTTGATTAGTAATGAAATGATTCTAGATTCCATGCTAGAAATTACCAATTATGTTGATTTGATGATATTGATTGATTGAATTGTATATGTCCTATTGAGGAGACTAGTTACTATCCTATAACTCCCAAATGTTGATTGAATTTTGATAATTCGATTGATATAAATTTGAAACTTGAAGCATAACTATCATCATTGAAATTTGATATTCCCCTTGTTAGGGGAAAGGTGAGAAGATTAGTGAAGTTATCCAATATTGAGATTTTGAATTCCTTAGTTATTCAATGCATCATCACTATCTCTGGTGGTTTTTGGTTTACCACTAACCATTTTTACTAGTTGATTAATGTGGTAAATTTTGTTTATCGCTAACCTTTTTTTATTCATCAATGCACTCCCCAACACCCCCCTGAAACAGACCCAGGGTGTGCACAATGATGAGTCCCAAAAATATGAAGCCATGTTAGGTACTCATATACAAGTATATATTCATAACAACTGAACAAAAGTGAGGTAAAGAGGGAAAAACCAGTGGCAACAAAAGCCCCTCTCAAAATATGTCGCTAACAAGAAAATAATGTGAACATGTTCAGTTACTAAGCTGACATATCCCTCACTTGTAGAATGTCCCTCAATGAGACAAAATTTTGTTCGATGAAAGGATTTGTAAATGTGTCTACCACTTTCTCTAAAAATGGAAAAAACTGCATATCAATGACTCCATCCTGAATCTGTTCTCGAATAAAGTGCATATGGACCTCAATGTTATTGGTTCTCTACCTCTAAACTGGGTCTCTACACAGCTTGAGAGTACTCTGATTATCACACCATATAACTATCATATGATGAAAATGAACTCCCAACTCTCTAAGAAAGTGTTGCAACCAAATAGCATGAGTAGTAACATTCACTGCACCCTTGTACTCTTCTTACTTGACCAAAAAATAGGTCCTGATCCAAGGTATAGGACATATCCTCAAGTGTACTTGTGATCATTTCTATCTCATCCCAATTTGAGTCTGTGTAACCAATAATATCCAAGGAAGATCCTGCTACATAAGGTATACCAAAATTGGTAGTCCCCTTGACATATCTGAGAATCCTCTTTGCTTTCTTCAATTGAATCTCATGAGGTTTATACATGTACCTAGAAGGTGATCCAACTTCATAATATATGTCTAGTAGAGAGTGTGTAAGGTAGAGAAGAATCCCCACCAATTGTCGATATCTAGTACAATTGACGCAACACCCCAACCTCATCAGGTTCTACATGACCTCCTGGTCTAAGGATCATTCTTAATATTCCCTTTGAGTCTGATTGACTCCTTGATTCTCCAAAGGAATCCTCAAAAAACAAGTGTCTATCCACAGGTCCTTCTTAGGATCTATGCCTGTGCAAATAAGCACTAAGCGCCAACTCTCATCCACGTGATCAATTGACGTGACCACACACTCCACCACAAAGGTATATCGAGTTTCATGACTTTGTAATCCCTAGTATGAGTCTCCCTGAATTTTCCAATCCTCAAAACCCCAAAAGGCTAATGGGTCGTTTGATTCCTCCCTTGACTTTCTTGACATGAACATTGATTGCAACTTGGGGCCAAATCTTTCAACAATTTGGGATTTCGCGTACCGGTGATTTGTAATGCAAAAACACCTTTCACCGATAGCCAAAATCATGATGATTCCTCATCACAATCAACAACTCTGAGCTTCCCATAATTTGATGGTCCTGATTCTATTAGGACTTCACAAATCAGGAATTCACAACTCTTGACTCCAAGTCACAACGTCCTCCACGCTCGAATTCCGAAACAAGGAATTCAAGCATGAGATCAATGACTCTCGTTGATCTAGATCCAATGACCACTATTAATCCTGAGCTTATGAGTACTGAAAGACACTTAGTCTCAATCTTCCCATTGATCTACAAGATCCAACGGTCCACGAAACTTTGGTGATTCACCCTCTGAGAACTTCAACTATCCATTCAGACTTCTCAAAGACCTCTAGCCAAACGTCTTGGTATCTTTTCCCTTCTGAATTTGGCTTCCTCGAGGCGGCTTCAGACCTCATCCTTCCTTCGAAAGTCTTTCCAAATCTCTATCCTTCCTGAGCTTTGGTCTACTGAAAACTCAAGGATTTCTAAAGGATTCTTGCATGCACTCCTTGTGGCATTCACAATAACCACTAGTTATTCATGCTTCAACTCTGTGCACTCGTTGTGAAAGTAGTTCTTCAATCTTCTCCTTGATTGGTAAAGTCCAAGACTCTCTTTGGCCTGCCCACATCTTGCATGGCTCTTGTGCTACACCTACACTTGTATTGGTATGAGAACAATGGTATCCTTCCTGATATTTTCTAGGATAAGTCTCAGAACCTCGTCAACGCACTCCTTTCATACCTTCACTACACTCCTTGCAACATTTCTTAGGAAGATAAAAAATTGAAACTCATACTTCTCCTCTCACAGACTTCATACACTCATCATGAAATCAAAAACATATACACACATAGCATTGGAAACACATGCATAACAGAGAATATAAACAGGCTGTAAACATACCATTCAAAGATATAAATGGAATGCATAAAAACACCATGAAATTGGAACAAATCTTCTTTATATTAATCCAAGTGAATTTGTACATTGGTTCAGTAGCAACAAATATCTGCTTATAGGATTCCTACAATCTCCATTCTTCTACTCTCCTATTCTCTTACTGTCTAGCTTACACTTGAGAATAACTGACTACAATACAATGCCTACAAGGGATCTTTCTAGAGTTTTCCCTCTTACAGCTCTAGCTATTTAATTAGAATTAAAAGCTACAATTACTTTACATTTAATACAATAAATGCCTTCATATCTGACAAATGAGAGAAACACTCAGGACCTGTTTACAATCACAAAACATAAATGAAAATACACCCCCCTATCTATTACATTAATCTTCCTTTATTTGAATTCAAAATTTCTTCAAAATACGTGTTGGTGCAATTCTAGTTGTCCTCTGCTTTTGTGCTTGCTTTGTTGGCTTGCTTACGATGCTCTTGCATCATACTCCATTGGCTGAAAAATTCACAAAATCCTATTCATGAGCTCTTGCACCGTCTGTCCATGTTTCTGGATCTCCACTTCACTTTCCCAACTAGCATCCTCAATCGAGAGTCCTTTCCATTTTATCAAATACTCAAAATATTCCTTTCTTTGGGACTTCTTCCCAACTCTCTGGTCAATTATCTTTTCCATCTGCATATTTTCAGCTACAGGTAGCTTTTTAACCCATTGAATTTATTTCTAGCTCTCTTCTCCCACTTCATATAGTTTGTAAGGATATATATGTGCTATGTTTAATATGGGCAATATCCCTACCCCATCTGGTAGTTCTATTTCATAAGCATTGGCCTCAAACTTTCACAAAATCTTACATGGTCCAATTTTCTTCATCTTCAATTTATTATACATTACCCTTGGGAATATTTCTTTCCTTAGGTGAGCTAAGAACAAATCTCCCACTTCAAACTGGAGTTCTCTCCTGTGCTAATCTGATCCGTGCTTATATTCCTGGTTGGAATTCTTTAACCGCTCCTTGATATTACTGTGGAGTTCTTACATCTCTACTGCAAAATACTCTACTCTAGCACTTCTGAATTCACTTTGTCCTAAGTCTCTTAATTCAAATACTCCTCTCAACTGCATTCCATACATTATCTGGAATGGGATCTATCCTGTTCTTCTATTAGGTGAGTTGTTATATGAAAATTATGCTTGCGACAGAATCTGATACCACTGACTATGATGTTTAGCTACAAAAATCCTCAATAAGTCTCCCAGACTTCAGTTCACTACCTCGATCTATCCATCCATCTGAGGGTGATATGCTGAGCTAAAAGACAATTTTGTTCCCAAATTCTTCCATAGTGTCCACCATAAATGACCAACAAATTTGGTATCCCTATCCGAAACAATACTCTTGGGTAATCCGTGAAGTCTAACAACTTCTTTGAAAAACAAGTTTGCAATGTGAGTTACATCACTGGTTTTCTGACATGGAATGAAATGTATCATTTTAGAAAATCTATCGACTACCATGAATATGGAGTCACAACCCCTCTGTGTCCTTGTCAATCCTAACAAAAAATCCATGCTTACCGCATCCCACGACCTCTCTAGTACTGACAACAATTGATACAACCCTATATTCTGTGTTTACCCCTTTGCATGCTAGAAAATTCTACATCTGTTCACAAATTTCTTGACATCTTCCTCATCCCTAACCAATAATATAAGTTTTTCAGTTGCGCGAATGTTTTTTCATGGCCGAAATGTCCAGCCAATTCCCCACTATGTTTTTCCTTCAGAATATTCTCTCTCATGGAACTCTTTGGAATACACAACTGATTTTCCCTGAATAACAATCCATCTTGATTCAGATACTTGATCCATTGGCTTCTATCTATGAGAACTGGATTCTCACATGCTTCATAAGCATCTTTAAAATTTGGATCATCTCTGTACATTTCCTTAAGGCTATCAAAACCTAAGCCTTGACACAAAACTAGTGAAAAATCAAACATTTCCTACTCAATGCATCAATAACCTTGTTAGCAGTTCCAAAAATATTCTTTATAACAAAAGTAAAATTCTGCATATATTCAACCCATTTTGCATGCTTCTGGTTTAATTTCTCCTATCGAGTTATGAATTGTAAAGCATGATTATCGCTATACAAGACAAACTCTTTCAGAATCAAGTAGTGCCTCCATTTGTTCAGTGCCTGTATGACTGCATAAAACTCTTTACCATATGTGGAATATTTCACTTTGGCATCATTCAACTTCTCACTTGAAGTATGCAATCGATCTATTCTCTTGACTCAAGACTGCTCCAATCACAAATCCACTTGCGTCACATCAGACTTGGAATGTCTTACTAAATTCAAGCAGAACCAGAACTGGTTGTTCAGTTATCTTCTCCCTCAGCAACTTAAACCTTTTCTCTGCTTCCTCTATCCAACAAAAATATTTTTGTTTCTTTTCTTGACGGTGTCCATCATTGGTGCATAAATTCCACAAAATTTCTGATGAACTTCCTGTAAAAACTAGCCAATCCATGGAAGCTTCGAACTTAAAAAGCACTCTTTGGCGATGGCCAATATTTGATTGGTTTTACCTTCTCAGGATCCATTTTCAACTCATTCAAAGAGATCACAAACCCCAAATAAATGAGCTCTTCCTTCATGAAAGACAACTTCTTCAAATTTATCAGCAACTTCTCTTGCTGCCAACTCCTCATTACAAGAGTTAAATGTCTCAAGTGTTCTTCCTCAGTCTTACTGAAGATCAGTATATCATCAAGATACACAATTACAAAATTACCAATGAAATCCTTCAATAATTCATTCATCAATCTCATGAAAGTACTTTGCGCATTCATCAAACCATTGGAACAAATGACATGACAATCCATTCATACAGTCCTTCATTTGTCTTGAATGTTGTCTTCC
>CBVK0100043927.1:0-14570 GCA_900067695.1 Picea abies
TCTAGCACCAACTAGAAGGAAGCACCAACTCCTTGGTTTCTCTAGCAACAACTAGAAGGAAGCACCAACTCCCTGTGTTCAAGCACCCACCTAAACCTTTGAGGACACCAGTCCTCCCTAGCTCCTCCCAACCATCCTGAAATCTAAATCTTTGCTACTGAAATTTATTACAGTGATATGATGTTCAACATTGGCTTACTAGACTTATCATTGTTCTGCTGCATTTCGTTGCTCTTTCTGCCTCATTGCCTTTCTTCTCACCTCACTTGCACTGTTTGTTCTTCTGATTTTTATGCACTGTGCGCAATCTCCATTCGTTGCATAGTTCCTCTTCTCTGCTCTTCATTTGTTTCACTCTCCTCCTTCTTCACACATGAATTTCCTTCACCAACAACAATCACAACAACCTCCAACAACAATGACAACTGCAACTCTTCTCTGTACCATGTATTTATAGATTCTGTGCACCTTGTGCATGCAATGTTCGCAATACCTCTGCATGCTAAATCTGCGCAGTTATCCTCCACCTCTCGAGTGTTCTGTCTGGTCATCATCGTGACTCTTCAGCTTCTCTGGTGGTTCTCCCCGCGTCTCCAGCATCACTGTATGTTATACTGAGATTCCTCAGCCTCTCTGGCAATTTGAGACTCTTCGTCTTCTCTGTGATAGTCGAACTCACCTTCTCTGTTTCAGTTACAGGCCTCAATGCTCATCAGCTGTCAATCGCCTCCACTGGCATATTCATCCCTCTCAGAGACTCTTCACTACCTATGCCAGTCATCCCATAGTGTCTTTGAGTCCTCCGGTAGAACCCATCAACAGTTTCTGGTAGTTACATTGTATCATGCTACAGTTGCCCTTTGATCTTGTTCAAATTCATCTGCACCATTGGATTGAATCCATGGGGTCTTGCATTTATTTCGACATTTTGGCATTTTGGCATTCCTTTGGCCAAGTGTCTCAACACTTCATATCACGATCTCCGAAGCTTCGATACAGAGATTTTCTGTGCTAGCTCCTTCCTCTATATGACCATGGCTATGACCAAGAGCTTTTGCGATTTCGCATTTTGTGAATTTGGAGATGAATCATCTCAACTCTCCAACTCGTGATCCATGAAACTCCAAGATGGAGCTGAGATCAACGATCCACGATCTCGATGATTCTATGGTCCAGATCTCATCGTGAATTCGCATCTTGTGATTCCTTCGATAGGGGTTCTTGTCACACCAAGTCGCGATAGGTGAGACTTCGAAAAGGAGCTTAGATCAATGGTCCACATATTTTGGTGTATTGATGGTCAGGATCTTTTCGTGATCTCGCATCTCGCTGATCCTTAGATGGAGGTGCTCATAACTCCAAGTTGCGATAGGAGAAACTCCGAGATGGAGCTTTATGGTTCTCTGATCTTTCACCACGCGTCTTCTTGATCCAACGGTCCACGATTAAATCATGATCTCGCATCTTGTTGTTCCTTAGATGGAGGTTCTCGTCACTCCAAGTTGCGATAGGCGAAGCTCCAAGATGGAGTATGATCAATGGTCCAGAGCTGATCTCTATTTAACAGCTGCGATTGAATCGCGATTTCGCATATCGCGAAATCGGCATTCTTGATGCATTGGGTTCTTTGCCTTGTTTTCTCGTCCTCTTGATGTCGCGATTCACGAAACTCCAACAGGGAGTCGGATCAACGGTCCACATAACCCCTTGAGATGGACAGTCCTCCTGCTTTTGGGATTTTGTGAGCCCATTTTCTCCTTGCACTTTAAACATCGTGCAGGTTTTCCTCGATCCAACGGTGGTCGGATCCTGTGCTCAGATCTAACGCCTGAGATCTATCCTCCTCTTCAGCGTGCGCTCTTCTTGTTTTTATTCAGATCTGACGGCCCTCATGCTGTCGGGAATTTTGGATGGGATCCAACGATCAACGACGCTTCTCCTCCAAGCTTACACATCCTTCTTTCTTGGAATAATTTCGACTCTGCGCTAATTCCTCCTGAGCCTACGTTGTTCATGTTTGTCCATCGATGCACATTATGATCCTGCCATCTTCACTGTTGTACTTGCCATCAATGACAAGCATACGCTACCTATTAAACATTTGCCAACATTGTTGTGTGCTCTCTATTTGGAATGCCTCGAGGAGTGACGATGATTTCTGCTAACACTTCTTGATCTTCCTTTCTTCTTAGGGGTCCTGTGAATTCCTGATTTGTTGGAGCCACTCTCCTTATCCAATTTCTTTTCTATTCTTTATGGGCTCTGCATCAACTTCAAGTTGAAGTATTCGTGTTGGACCTTGGAATTCATAAGCCTTCCATTATCCACTTTATGGTTTTGGACATCTTTTTGCAAATTTTTTCTGAGCTTCATCATGCTCACTTCTTTCTCTATCTCTTCTCCATGCCCATTGGAGTTCGTTCCTTCAACTCCCAAGTGGACATCCATTCTGCTAACTTCATTCTCTGAACTGTAATCATCATGTGCCTCTTCCATTTCTCTGCACCAAGGAGCAATTCAGTTTGGTTCTATGAATTGTTAATTATGAAAAATGTGTAGTCAACCAAATTTTTGTCAGGCTATCGGACCTTAATAATTTACCAGAATAAAACAATATGATTCAACCAAAAACAATATCAGATTCCATTTTCAACGGTTCTTGGTCGGTCAAGAACCCCTCGGGCTTTTATCTCTAAGCCCGGCTTTGTTTTGCAACAATTTTCGGGCGCTAGCCCCTTTTTCTTCAGCCCTTGGTTTGCAAGCGACCACGGCTGTGACCCAGTGCTAATGGTTTGGGCGTTTATCTGGAGCCTTTAAACATCGGGCTCCCGATATTTAGAGTTTTCCCCCTTTTCCCATAGCTCACAAACATCATAGAACAATGAACTATTGAACGTGCGTAGAACAGTGTATCCACTATCCACATTCCTTGCTCATATCTATGGTGGATCAGAGCTTCGGGGACTCTATCTTTGGCGGTCTCCAAATCATTTCCCTTACAACTCTCTCGAAGTGTTGAATAAGTGAAATCATGAATTAGGGTAGATCAATGGTCCATGACTTCTCAGCATCCAACGGTTGATACTTACTATGGAACTCCCGACTTTAGAACTTTGGGACTTCAGAGCTTCGGAACTTCGGGACTTCGGAGGATTTCTTCCTCCCATTTCATTATAAGCCATTTATTCTAGAGTGTCAAGTCTCTAGAATTCACAAACTGGTGTTATGCATCCACTATGACCATCAGGGTTACCACCATCCATGCTCCAAAGGAGGGCCATGTGGTGAAATATCATAAATAGACACATGGCCCAATCAGACGGGTGACACATGTCACATTCTAATGGGAATTTAAATCATCCAAAGGACCTTAACTCACTGACACGTGGCACATGTCCCATGTGTCCACGTCATTTCAAGTGACGTCAGTAAGCCACGTCAATTTGGAACTTCAGTCCTCGATGAGTTTTACACTTGCGCATTCCATTCCCTCCGCACACTGAATTCCCAAACTTCCTTACCTACTAGATTCCACATAGTACAATTGTCACCATCAAAGTGGTGGCATGTGGCATGTCTAGGAAGGGTCCACATCACCCTGGGTGACATCATCATGCCATGCCACTTCTACTCTTTCACCTCGGGACTCTGGAGGATCGAGGCTTCGGGATATTCCACACCAGCACACTCCAATTCTCCCGAACTCTGAACTGTTGTGACATCTTCGAATCACAATCACTTGCATGAAGATACGATGGTTGATATCCTCTTTTCACCATGCACCTTACCTTGTTCTCTTGGCTTGATCTAATAGTAACACTTCTCCCCAGATCTACAATGTAGATCCCCTCTGGGACTTCAGAGCTTCAAGATTCAGCCCCTTTTTTCTCTTATAACCTGTAACTTTACTAAAGTCACGAAGTCCAAATTGACTTGGAGGTTAATCCTCCTACACCTTTCTCCAGATCTGATGGTTTTGAAGGATCCTCCTTCTCCTGAATAGATCCTATGGCCCAACACCATGAATTTGTGGTTTCTTCCTTTGTGGCCATTTCTTAAACTATTACACCTCTTATGCTTCCGAACACAATCCAAGTGTTCTCCTCAAAAATATTTTGATACTCTGTACATCAAATTCTATTGAATTTTTACTCCAAATCCCTTGTTCATGGCCCATCCAGGTTCCGTGTAGAAACCATGGGCTCTGAACTAGAATTTTTTCCATTTCGACAACAATTCTTCTCTGAAACATTTGCTTCAAATTATACTAACATGGCCCATCTAGGATCAGTGTTGAAACATTGGCTCTGATACTAATTTGTAACATCCCTGACCATCAACCTCTGTCAAGTAACGCTACCCAATCAACTCTATCCTTTCTTT
This sequence comes from Picea abies, assembly GCA_900067695.1. NCBI lineage: Eukaryota > Viridiplantae > Streptophyta > Pinopsida > Pinales > Pinaceae > Picea > Picea abies. The sequence continues at coordinate 4,384 of CBVK0100043927.1, forward strand.
TATGCTCTAATACCAATTTGTAATGTCCCCAACCATAAACCTCTGTCGGGTAACACTACCCAATCAACTCTATCCTTTCTTTTCTACTCTAAGACCAATTTGTAATGTCCCGAGCCATCAACCTCTGTCAGGTAACACTACCCAATCAACTATATCCTTTCTTTTTTTCTCTGACACCAATTTGTGTATTTCTATGCATATCTATCTAATGCAAATTAACAACTATAGCATTCTTTTCATGTTATTGTTCATGCGGAAATAACATTAAAACATACAGACAATATATGCATGCAGAAAACATATTCTAATAATACACATATTAATGTGGAAATGATAGTAAGCCTATACATACAACATATATGATATATCTAGGCGTTACTCGTCAATTATAACACATGTACAGTTACACAACATACAATCAAAGAGATTTGGTACTCATCTTTTAATACATGACCAACAACTGCGTGTAGATATCCCACGAACCTCCCAACCTTAGACCATGTTGCTCATCACACTCAACAGTGGTTCACCCCCAAGATGGGAATAAACTCCACCAGGAAAGGGATTCTTGGGCTAGGCAAGGACAACAAGAAAGCTGCACATATCAATGGGAAGGATTATCTCCTAGGATCCATCTCACACTAGCATCCTACAGCCTCTAATTACCCACATGCTTGTCCCACCCCAAGAAGTGTGCCCCTTATCTACTCAACAGTCCTTCGACTGCCTCACTTCCCTTCTAGGGCTTCAACAACAGGTTGAACAAGAACTCTATGAACACTATAGGTGTAATGAAAATGGAGTCAAACAACTAAACTTCCTTGCGTGCATGGGGGAAGGGGGGAAGCACTAATAGGAAAAGGAGAAATGGAAGGAGAAAGGGATAAAGGAAAGAAGGAGGAGGCATTGGACCCAATTATGATGGACGACAACCAGATCAAGTGGATCATGGAAACCACTAGAAAGACGCACAGTGGAGTACCCTACCAATATAAGGTGAACATCAAGAAGAGAGTCGTAGTCGCGAGGGAAGACTTGGAAAGTGATAAACAAGAGGTAGAGGATCTCCAGGCTGTGGAACAGATTGAGGAAATCCTATGTGTGATATATGAGAGGAATATGAGAGGTCCAAGAGTGAAAGTAGAAGGAAATACTCCTATCCATATCAGTGTCATTGTGGAACCCGTAAACCCATGTGTGACTAATACACCACAGTTTCGAAAAATGAATTTCAGGAGAAGGAGACAACAGGAAGTACATCTACACAAGGAACAACAACTGGGGAAGCTAGTTCAAGAAGAAGTAGTCAAGTATCTACACCTCACGGAGGTAGTAGTTCAACATTTAATATGGCAAGACATGTTCCCACCATCAAGTTACCATAATTCAAAGGAGAAGCGTCGAAGGACCCAGAGAAGCACCTGTTTATCTGTGAAAAAATTTGGGAAGAAAAACAGATCACAAACGAGGACACTAAAATTGGACATTTATGTATCAAATTAAGAGATCACGCACTAGATTGGTATAAGAGTCTAGTTGTAAACACTTTTCCAGGGACAACCAGAATGACTGGAGATATCAAGAAGCTATTGATAAATGAGTTCCAAAAGCCGAGTTCAAAGGATCAATACATGAATGAGATGATAGAGATCAGACAAAAACCAAGATAATATGTATGGGAGATTGACCAGAGAATCAAATGACTAAAGGTAAAGATAAAATACATCATGAAAGATATGCAGTGCAGGAATCTATTCGTCAATTCGTTGTTACCACACTTGAAGTATCCACTGCGAAAACAAAAGTTTCAAACACAGGCAAAGGCTCTCTAGGAAACCCTGCAACTAGAATAAAACCAATATCAAAAAACACATCCAGCCATCAAGGAGGTGAAGGAAGATCTGAAGAACTTAACATTCCAGCTAAACCAGAACAAGAATAAGGACAAAAGAGAAGTCGGTTGATGTACCACATGTAGGACAGAAGGACACCAAAAATCCATTACCAGCAGGAGGACTATGGTGAAAAATCTGTAAGAAATAGGTCCATGACCCATACCACTGCCCAATGATTCAGAAGTACTAGAAAATACCAAAAATATCGTATTGCAACTTTTGCAATTCAGTAGGTCACGATGACAAGGACTACAGAACCATGGATTTGTTGAGGGAAAGAAAATCAAATGCATACATGGTGCAGGCATAAATGATGACCAGGCAAGATGCACCTCAGTTTAATCAAGTATTATCCCCATACAACACTGTGAAACAATAATATAACACTGCACAACAACCTTACAACACTGCGCAATGACAGTATAACACCACCCAGCCACACTATAATACCACGCGATATAACCAAGCACCTTAGCATAACATGTTGCGACGGGATCGAGTTGGCTATAGAGGCAGAGAAAGAGAAAGAGGAGGCATTGGGAGAGGTATAGGACCATTGGTATGTCATAATTGTCAACAAACATGACACTACACAACGGAATGTTCACTCCCACCAGTGACCTGTATGTATTGTCACACATCATATCATGACACGTAATAATTCATGATGCTATTAGGGAATATCCAGAAGAAGAGAAATCAGAACAATCAAAATGTTCAGTGGATTTCAATAGAAGCAAGGGATGAAGGAAGAGACATCAACATAGTTACATGTGGAGGAGCTAAAACAGGAAACAACGTAGTACAACAAGAGACAACACAACACCAATGGGTGAAGAAGAATGTCGGACCAAGGAAGCAGTTTGATGTGCAGAACGAGAAGGAGATATTCAAGCAAGCCAAACAAGAATTCTTGAAGCTAGACATTGTGTCGACATCAACCGCGCAGCATAGTAAGGAAGCACCAGATTATGATATTCCTCCAGCATTGGATCACACCAAAGAAACACATCCCCTAGGAAAAGTAAGTACGATTAAAGGATTTTTGCAATCATGTGTAAAACTATTAAATGATCCATCCTCTGTTAAAATATTACAAAATATGCTAGAAATATATAGCATAGAAGTAGAAGGAAACCTAGAACAGAAAATAGTCAATCACCTGCATACAAGGAGAAGAACAAGTAGAGAATTCAGGTTGAACACCAACATTGGAGATTTCAACATGGGAGTTATTATACTGGATTTAGGATCTAAAGTCAATGTATTGCCCAAGAAGACATGGAAATGTATGGGAGAACCCACATTAGTATATTCATCAGTTCAGTTGAAACTAGAAAATCAACACAGATTTCTCCCAATTGGAAGACTAAAAGGAGTGAAATTAGACCTGGATGGAGTGCGGACTAAAGCCAACTTCAAAGTAATCGAGATACTGGACGTCACAACACCTTATCCAACATTGCTTGCCTTGGATTAGGTGTTTGATAACCAGGCCATAATCAACTTAAAGACATGGAAGATGACCTTCGAGTCAGGAGAATACAGATTCATTACGCTATTGGACCCATCAGAAGGGGAAAGTTTCGTAGAGACTACTTGCTTGGACCTAGAGGAAATTAACTAGTTGTACAGGACAACTATGCGAGATGAAGATTACGTAAACCCAACTGCATATGGGGTACTCAATTGGTGAAGCATCACCTCATGTGTGTCAGACTCAAATACAAACTTAGAAAATTGGCAACAGAGGTTACACAAAGTCTCCACAAGAAGATGCGCAAGAATACACCATGCAGTAAGATGGGTAGGTACAGATGTAAGGGAACCTCCCAACTTCCATGGGGTGAACGAACTAGAAAAATTATTAACATGGTACGAAGATGAAGTGTTATAAAATCAGAGGCTCTTAGAACTAGATATAGCACTCAAGGAAACACCTGCGAGATGGTGGGGTGCGCACAAAGAAATAGTCAAGGATTGGTATCAATGTAAGTGGTTACTTTGCATTAGGTTTGGTGCAGCATGAGGAAGCAACCAGCTTGAGAAATATGATAGACAGGGGGCACCAACAGAACACTTGGAGAAGTGCACATAATTATGGAAAATGACACCACCGGAGGAATGGCCTCACCATTTCGTGCACACATTAGAAGGCATCTGTTAGGACTCAGAAATGTCACATTTTCATCCACCTTTCCCTTCACTATTCCTTACATTTCATCATCCCATTAACCTTCCATCATACCATTTTCATAAATACATTTGGGTTTCACAATATTATTTTCCACTTTATTCATTTTAGTATTATAAGTGAATTTGTGATTANTTATATATCAAAGTTGGATGAGTTTGATGATGTATGCAGGCATATTTGAAGATTTCAACAAAGTCAAAATTCACCACCTATCCTCAAATTCGAATTACATCTTCAAACTTGAAGATTTGAAAGAGAGAAGATCATGGAAGATTTGGTTGGCATATCTTATTTAAGATATGTGAGAGATGTGTGGAGGATTTGAAGGGATCATATCTTGTAATAATGGGAAAGTAGTTGAGAGTGGTTGAGAGAATAGTGGATCTGTCATTATGACACTCATGTATATAAGAGAGTGTTCTCTCTTAATGAGGGGAGGCATGTAATTGATAATTTAGTCTTGTAATTAGGAGAAGGGGATTCTTAGATTTGTTTTGTATTCTTTCATTTGTCATGCTTTCATGATTGTCATTTGATTCTTGTAATGTAACTTGAGATAGCATTATTGTGTGAGCTCACATATGTCTTTTGTCATTCAACTCTTCACATGGTGTATTACTTTCCTAGATTAATTTCATTTCAAAAAATTAGATTAGATTACTTCTACTTCAGTCCTGCATATATAGTGCATGTGCTTCGTAAGCCTACAAACCTCGTATTGACAAATTAAATAGTTGGGCAAGTACTACAAGGGAATTAAACGACAATATTTCCACCTAACATTTTGGCACCATTGCCAGGGAAGCACGATGGATTGAATTTTAGCTTGAATTTTCATGCAAGTGTGATTAGTCATGCTCCTAACTCTGGGTGAAATATGGGTAAGGGCATGTAGGGAGTGTTTCAATTTCTGCAACTGTGAAGAGGTTTTCATGTGTTTCAGCAAGTGTGATTTTCAGTTTTTTATTTTGATTTAGGTGTTGTAAGAAGCCCTTTTGAAATATTATTTAACTATGAGTGTCATCTTGGAATAGTTCACTTAGATCCTTGCGAAAACTGGGATTTATTCTTCTCAGGAAGAGGAGATCTTGATAGCACCCTAGAGCTTAAATACTCCTCCAGAAATGAATGAGGAATCAACATCTGAGTAACTTGAGGAGCACAATGAGGAGTTGCAACATGATCTGAGTGAGGGAAACTACACCTAATAAATCTATATCGAACGATGGTTTCAAGCGACTATCAGGTTAGATTCTTTTAATTTTGTTAATTTAGAGTTTCAACAACTAGATTCATTCATTCTTGTAAAATTCTATTTTTCATTCGAAAAATTGCCACTGAACATATTGCTATTACTGTTGCATGCTTGGCTCCATTGGTCATTTGACTACATGTAACTGATTTCTAAGATGTAATTAGCATAGAGTAGGTAGGCTTTCATTTTCAGTTTTTGTTTTCATTTTTAGATTTTGCTTTTACCTAGAATAAGTATGCTCTCCTTCGTGCTTCGTGTGATCATGAGGATCAGAAAATAGGGATAATTTTGATTTCAGGAACAGCGAAAATTTTACATGTTGTTACAACATGCTGATAAAGTGAAACTTTACATGATGTTACAACATGTTGACACAACGAAATTTTACATGTTGTTACATCAAAATTCTACTTATTGAAACAGTGACGTTTTTGTTGTAACAGTAATTGCACAATGTCATGTCTGCGCTCTTCTCATTATTAACTTCTGGTCTGGTCCACTTCTAGTTTTGATGCCATCTCTTGCATTTATCTGAAACCTGGAAACATTTTCTCCCTCGTGACTTGCTTTCATTCTTCTGGCCATAAATTAAAACCTACAATAAAACAAAAGCAATGAAATAGAAATACCATAAGTTCCAATGATGCAATACAATAGCTAGGTGAAATCCATCTTTTCCTTCACCACTTGAAAACCCTTCGACCTGGAGTAAAACTTGCAACAACAATGACAAAATAAGTTATAAGGAAATACTTTGTCGTTTCATCAATGTTTTCCTTTTGGTCTTCTCCCGGATCCATGATATCTTGAATGTTAGAAATATCACAGCTAAAGCTCCGTGGAGAGGTAAGGGATAGGATATGCTTTCAAATTTTGTACGCTCAAGTTGATCTTTGAATAAACTAACCAAATCCCATCTACTAGTTCTTTATGAATGATAGGGGATTCATTTTTGGTTCCTTTTTACTATAAAAAGGAAATTGAAAGAGAACTTTCAGAATTATATAATGAAACCATATCCAAAATCTATTTGTTGGCATCAATCCCGAAACTAAAGACTAAATTTCACAACTCGTTGCCATCTTTTGTTGGGTACAATCATAGTTTCAGTTAAACCTTGCGAGATTTTACAAATGCAAATCCAACAAAAACGCAATCCCAATTCCATGAAATTAGAATAAATTATTGAGCGATGCACATAACTTGTCTCGTTGTCACTCTAGCTTATGAACACGGAAGGAGATCCGGATGATAAGGTGAGTTGATTTGGAAATTTGGTTTTTCTCCGTCAATTAACGTCCATTTGCAAACAGTCAACTTCGGCTACAATTTGTGAGAGAACCGTGATGAATTTTAAAAAACTAGCACATGGGTTTTGTGCAGAAGGGTCTCATTTAGATGAATCTCAAGTGGTTTTTGAAACTTTTACTTGGTTTGAGAGAAGTTTTGATTTTTAGGACCATGAACAAGAAAAATTCGGGATGGCCAGTTTTCCAACGTGATAGATACATAGTCAAACTCATGAGCACTGGGTTGCCATGGAGGATGAAGTTGGGCATTGATGTCTACAGAGATGATGGAATACATAGTTGTAGAATCCATCAACATTCTAGAGGAGATAAGTTCATCTCAGTAAACAATGCAATACAAAATGTCGGCGCTTTATTTAGTTTTGTGGGTGCTTGTTTCTGTAGCCTTGAATACATAAATCATTACACCTGCTAATAAAAATGTAGCAGTTATTGATTATCACAATGCACTTTACAATTCCATTCTGTGTTTTTTTTTTTTTGAAAAAGCATGGTTTTCATATAACTATTTCTGATTATCATTTCTTGTCATCTTGATTTGAATTCCTTGGTGATAAAAACTTCAAAGTTCATCATTAAATGGAAGCAAAAAGATCGTGGAACGGTAGAACTAGTTAAACACACAACTGTGTAGTTCACATGTGAACTTTCAAAACTGTAAATGGACACCTTAAATCATTATGAAAACAATAATAATTACATGTTTTTTACATTTAATGTTTCTTTATTTTTCTTAAGTCACTTTGGTGGAATCAATGACGAAACTAACAAGTCCAGACAATAGGTATAACTGCATTTATTTTCTATTTTTCATTTGTTCTCATTTGTACTTAATATTGAATTTCACATCTTATGTTGCTCTCACAAGTTTGATTGCAAGATTAGTACTAAGATTGATTGCAGGAACAAGACGCTCGTAATTCATCCCACAGTGATCTTCAAGAATCACAACATTTTCCAGAAAAAACATGCTTTGATCGACAGCTTGATGGAGCTGATTTTCCTCATACATGTCATAAATTCTTCCTGATACACATAAATGTTTTGTGCATCCTGATGTTTGATGTTACACAGTGACCATACTTATACACTATCATTTCCTCTTTTTCACTTTCCATGCTGACACACCAACCTTTCCATGCCGATACACCAAATTTCATGTTGTGACACTGTCCCATTTCTCCTTCAAAGCTGATTGGTCATTCCGGTGTTGACACCCATCTTCCATTGAATTATCCTTCATGACTTCATGCATGCCTATCTTTCTGAGATGCATACATCATTTCCTTTATCCTTTTCAGTTCATTTTTTCCTTTCCAGTTTTCCTTCTAAATAAAACAAACTCCCTTTCCATGATTACATTGCCTTGCCATACACATTGTTGCTACTGAGATCTATATTTTAGTACTACCAATATTTTTATACAAACTCGCATTGACTGATGTGGGATTCCTTAAGGCCCACCTTTCAACAGTCTTTCACCATCGACCTCAACACCTTATCTGGGAAATAGACTAGAGTCCATTTTGAGTACCTAGAGGTTTGCATGCTTTAATGGCAAGTTCTCTCGCTGACAATCATGGGAATACATCAATGTCCCTTGATCATCAGATCTTTCAAGTGGCTCGACCTCAGCACATCCATTCACACTTCATAAGATGTACTCGAGTACCTTGGCTCTCATTGACATCAATGAGGAGTTTCCTAGCATTGGTTAACGACATTCATCAATGGTCGGTAATCCAATGATTTATGTTCTTGCTTGACATTGACACATCCTTTTGCATGATTAGAATTGTACCATCGGGTTTGTAGCAGGTGAAGACTATAGACTTTTTTTTGGCTCCCTCAGTAGTAACAACAGAATGACTTCAGCTATATGAGAGTACTATAGTCCACTTTCATACTTCCTCTTTTCCATGATTCATCACCAGCAGTTCAGATCCCTCCACTTCGCATTCTCTGATTCAGTAGTTACAGTAATTGCAATTACAACAGTTACAGTACAACAGTGCAACTATAGCCGCAGTTACATTTTCATGATCTTGCAGCAGTGACACCTTCCATCTTCCAACAATCACAGTCACATATTCTTTGCTCCAGCAGTTACACCAATTGCATCTACAACACCAGTCATGTTTTCCTGATCCACCAGCTGTGAAAACTACATTTCTATTGAATAATTCATCTACTTTTTGGGTGAGTGGAGGTATGTTGTTTTCTAAGATTTAATCACACAATTCCTTATATGTTGACTTGAATATTTTGGAAAATTTCCTTGCCATGCTCTCTTTCCTTCCATGAACTACACTAAGTTGCATGAGGGCATGCAACCGATTCAGTTGGGGGGCGCGGGGGGGTGGGGGGTATATTCACTACCTATTCACTACCAGTATTCCATTTTCCCACTATTATCACTCCATTTTCATCTTATTTATTGTTTACCAAATTTTCTTTTCCAACGGTCCCCTGTTGCACTTTGTTTCATATGCATTGATATACATATTGGCATGATTCATAAAAGATAGAGAAAAGGATTTCTTATACTCGGTGATGCTCTCTTATACACATTGATAGCTTATTGTTTCTAGTGAGTATATGGCGAAATTATTGCAGCAAGAAAATAAATAAGTGAAATGAAAGTTGTTAACACAAGAACCAACATTCTTTGTATTCATGGTTGTCACACAAGAACCAACCATAAGAAAATTTCACATGTTGTTACACATATTTTAGATGTTGTTACACATGTATTACATGTTGTTACACATGTATTTTACATGTTTCTACTCTTGTATTTCAAATCCTGGAAATATTCCTTATTAAAAAGACATCATCAATCAAAGCCAAAGTCTGAACACCAAATGTTTTTGAGAAAATCCATGCACAGTTGCATGAGGACATGCAACAATTTCAGTTGAGAGGGATGTTAGGACTCAGAAATATCGCATTTTTATCCACCTTTCCCTTCACTATTCCTTACATTTCATCGTCCCGTTAACCTTCCATCATACCATTTTCATAAATACATTTGGGTTTCACATTATTATTTTCCACTTTATTCATTTTAGTATTATAAGTGAATTTGTGATTAAATATTAGAAATTAACATATTTTCATTATATATCAAAGTTGGATGAGTTTGATGATGTATGCAGGCATATTTGAATATTTCAACAAAGTTAAAATTCACCACCTATCCTCAAATTCGAATTACATCTTCAAACTTGAAGATTTGAAAGAGAGAAGATCATGGAAGATTTGGTTGGCATGCCTTATCTAAGATATGTGAGAGATGTGTGGAGGATTTGAAGGGATCATATATTGTAATAATGGGAAATTTGTTGAGAATGGTTGAGAGAATAGTGGATCTATCATTATGACACTCATGTATATAAGAGAGTGTTCTCTCTTCATGAGAGGAGGCATGTAATTCATAATTTAGTCTTGTAATTAGGAGAAGGGGATTCTTAGATTTGATTTGTATTCTTTCATTTGTCATGCTTTCATGATTGTCATTTGATTCTTGT
>CBVK0100043927.1:14577-29806 GCA_900067695.1 Picea abies
CATTATTGTGTGAGCTCACATATGTCTTTTGTCATTCAACTCTTCACATGTTGTATTGTTTTCCTAGATTAATTTCATTTCAGCAAATTAGATTAGATTACTTCTACTTCAGTCCTGCATATATAGTGTGTGTGTTTCGTAAGCCTACGAACCTCGGATTGACAAATTAAATAGTTGGACAAGTACTACAATGGAATTAAATGACAATATTTCTGCCTAACAGCATCCCAGCAAATCGGTATACAGACCAGGAGCTGTGCAGAGGAGCTACGAGCTGGACAATATTACAATAGAACTTTACAATCACTTTCTCATTTGAGCATGAGAACCCTAACATAGAGGCAACACTTAAACAAATAAGAGGGGTGATATTCATTAAGGAACCAGAAGTTGAACTCATAACAGAAGAACAACAATAAAATAGACAAATGGTGAAAGAACTATTATCATGCTATCATGTGCATGAAGCACCAAATGAAGATGACCCATGCAATATTCAGATTGAGGAAGGTGAAGGATATAGAGAAGTGGAACGTCCACCTCTAGAATTAGAAGTAATTGTTGCGCCAATACAGGTGAAGAAAGTCAATATTGGGACAGTTGAGAATCCCAAAATGGTCAGCATTGGAGACTATTTAGATGAGCAAACAATGGAAAGTATAACAATGTTAATGCGTGAATGCAACAATCTGTTCCCAACAACGTTCACAGAAATGAAATTCATGGCAGGAGAGCTAGAAAAAATGAAAATATCACTCAGAGCTAAGGCAAGACCGATCAGATAACGACCATATAGAATAAACCCGATATACAAGCAAAAATTCAACGCTAAGATTGATAGGATGTTGGAGGCTGGAATCATAGAACTTGTAGAAGAATCTGAATGGATAAGCCTGATGGTATTTCAGGAGAAGAAACAAGGGGGGGATAAGAATATGTGTCGACTTGAGGAAGTTGAATGATGTTTTCCTACATGACCTTTTCCCTACCCCGTTCACAGATGAAGTATTGGAGAATGTAGGAGTACAAGAATCTTATTCATTCGCCGATGGATTCTCAGGATACCATCAGATCAATATAGCACCAGAAGACAGATAAAAGACCACTTTTTCTATGGAATGGGGATCCTACCAATATAGAGTCGTGTCATTTGGATTGAACAATGCACCAACAATATTCTCCAGAGTAGTCATAGATGCATTTAAAGATCTTATCCACCAGTTTCTAGAAGTATATCTAGATGATTGGATAGTCTATAGTTTGTTGAAGGACCATGTAGAGTTCTTACGAATGATAGAAAGATGCAGATAGTGCCAGATATCATTAAATATCAAGAAGTGCATCTTCGGGACACCTTTTGGGATACTATTGGGCCATATAGTATGCAAGCAAGGCTTGCTAGTAGATCCTCCCAAGATTGCATTAATTGTTAACATGTCAACACCAAAAATAGTCTGTCAATTGAGAGGCACATTGGGACACACATGATACTACAAGAAATTTATAAAGGGGTATGCATAGATCATTGCGCCAATGGAGAAATTGATAAGGAAAGACACAAATTTCCAGTGGAATGAGGATTGTCAACACAGTATGGATACCCTGAAAGAGAAGATGGTAACCGCACCAATACTAGTATTCCCGGATTGGGAAAAGACATTCCACGTACATGTAGATTCATCTGCCATAGCAGTTGGAGCTATTCTAGCGTAGCCAGGAGCAGGAAAATTGGACCATCCTATAGCATTTTCTAGAAGAAAACTGACAGAATCGAAGCAGAACTACAACACCACAAAGAGGGAAGGCTTAGCTATGGTCTACGCACTTCAGAAGTTCAGAAATTATTTATTGGGAAAACATTTCAAGATGTTCACAGACCATTCAGCGCTCAAATACCTCGTCAAAAAGATAGTGTTGGGGGGGAGGATTTGTAAATGGTTATTGTTGTTTCAAGAATTTGACTTTGAAGTGATAGTCAAACTAGGAAAGTTGAAAGCAGGACCTGATCACCTATCGTGGATTACTAATGAGGAGGAACCTACGAATCTAGTGGAAAATTTTCCCTACGCATAGTTATTTTCAGTCCAGATAGTCAATGAATACTTCACAAACATCATCTAGTACTTGATTACAGGGAATGCGCTACAGGAATACAACACTGCGCAGAAGAAAAAACCAATAGTCAAGGCTACAGATTACCAATTGATTGCAGGAAACTTATAAAAAATGGGTGTAGATAGCATCTTGAGAAGTTGTGTCCTAGAACATGAAAGACCAAGGATCTTAGTAGAATCCCACGAGGGAATAGCAGGAGGAAATTATGTAGACAAAGGTACCATGCAGAAGGTATTATGCGCAGGACTATGGTGGCCCACCATTCACAGAGACTCAAAGGACTACTGTCAGAAATGTGATGTATGTCAGAGGGTTGGAAAACCGAATATAAGGAACGAGATGCCCCCGCGACCACAAGAAACTTTGTCAGTATTTGAAAAATGGGAAATAGACTTTGTGGGACCAATTAACCCACCAGAAAAAAAGGTTAGGAGCGAGGTGCATTATCACTGCAACATAATACCTGACAAGATGGGAAGAAGCAACACTAGTAAAAGATAGCAGCATAGAGACAACAACACACTTCATGTTTGAGCATATGATCACTAGATTTGGCTGCCTGAAGATTTTGATGAGTGACCAAGGCACTCACTTCATCAACAACACTATTAAGGATATGATTGAGGATTTTGAATTTTATCATCAAAAAAGTACATCGTATCACCCTCAAGAAAATGGAACAGTGGAAGCCTTTAACAAAATCCTGGAAAATGCATCAACGAAGATCTGCAATGTTAATAGGGATGATTGGGACCTAAAGATACCAACAGTATTTTGGGTAGCCCATAATATAGAGTATCATCAGACTCACTATGATGAAAACCAACATGCCTAAGGTATTTATCCATCTTGGCATACCATGCTCTAGGTGTTTATTTCAAACCATATAAATATTTAATAAGTTTGCACACTTTGTCCTCCTTTCCTTCAACTTCAAAACCTGGGGGTTGAGTCATATAAAATTCTTCTTTCAAATCACCATTAAGAAAGACACTTTTGACATCCATTTGATAAAGTGTCCAACCATAGTGTGTAGCCAAATTTATTACAATTTTGATGGTGTTCCACTTTGTTGTTGGAGAAAATGTTTCTTCATACTCAATTCCTTCTTTTTGAGAAAATATTTTTGCAACAAGTCTTGCTTTATATTTATCTACGTCACCATTTGATTTATACTTGATGCAGTAGACCCATTTGCAGCCGATGTGTTTAAAATTTGTTGGACAATCAACAAGTTTTCATGTTCCATTTTCAATTATCGAATCATGCTCATCTACCATGGCTTTCTTCCATTCTTAGTGCTTCATTTCTTCTGCAAAAGTTGTTGGTTCAATAGAATCATAAGTTACTAAGGAAAAAAATGAGTGAGATGAAATAGAACTTCTAGTTCCTGTTTTTTCTTGTTCATCTGGATGAACATATTTAAGCAGTTGTGTGAGCCATTTTGGTCCATTGTTTTTTCTATGTGGTGAAGTTAATACAGTTGGTATGTCCTCGATTGAAGATTCATCATCTAAGGAAGATTTATTTAACTCTTGAAAATTCATTTTGGGGGATAAGTCTTTTTCAATCCAATTTGGTTTTCCTTGATAAAAGAAAAAATCTTAAGCTACCTTTTTCCCCAAATGACTAAGTAGATTATCAATCTCTCCAACTATTAGAATTTCTATCTCATCAAAGACTACATCTCGATTGATAATTAATTTTCCATTGGATATCAACCTATAGACTTTATTCTCATCTGAATAGCCAATAATAATGCATTTCATACCACGATTTTCCAACATAGCTATTTTTTCCTTAGGGACTAAGGCATAGAAAGTGGAGCCAAAAAATTGAAGATGTTTAATTGAAGGCTTAGTACCATACCAAGCTTCATATGGACTAATTCCATCTAAATCTGGTGTGGTTGATCGATTCCTTAGATATATTATTGTATGAACTGCTTTGGCCCAATATTTAGTGCCTAATCCCTTGAAAGGAAACATTGATCTTTCCATTCCCATTAGAGTTTCATTCATTCTTCCTGTGACTCCATTTTGTTGTGGAGTATAAGAGTTTTTCAACTACCTTTTAATTACATTTCTCCTACAATAATCATTGAATTCATTTGAAGTGAACACTCCCTCGTTATCTGTTCTAAGTGTGGAAATATTCTATTTGGTGGCATTTTCAAGTAAGCGTTGAAATTGTATAAATTTTTCAAAGGCTTCTGAATTGTTCTTCATAAAATATGCCCAAAGCATCCTTGTACAATCATCAATGAAAAGAATGAAGTATTTTCATCCACCAAAAGAATATTCCATAGGACCACAAATGGAAGTATGGATTAGTTGCAAACTTTTGTTTGCTTTCCATGTACTTGTGAAGAAAGGATCCCTTTGTTGTTTGCCAATGATACAAGCTTCACAGTTACCAATTTATTTTTTGAAAGTAGGCAATCCTTTTACCATTTCATCCTTTTTAATTTTAATAAGGCTTTCAAAATTCGAATGGCCAAATATGTAATGGCATAATCTCAAGGATCTAGGAGATAAATCCACTGATGCTGCAAAATATTGTTTATGAGGAATGATTGTGCCTTGTAGTCTCAAAAGTTTTCCATCTCCATAGCCATTCATTATTGTTTTGAAATTTTCTTTCACTAAATTTATATTGATCCAACCATATTCCATGCTAATTTAATGGCCTAATTTAATGAGCACCAAAGATAAAAAATTATTTTTGAATGATGGAACATACCAAACATTGGAAATTAATATTATTCCAATTCCTAGAAGAGAAAAGTGAACAGATCCTTTCCTTAAGGTGTATGAGTTGTGTCATCTTCCAAGTAAATTGGATTTAGTTCCATATCCTGAAAGTAATATTTTTGTAGCCCATATGTTGAGTAGCCCTTGATCTAATATCCAATCATTTTCATAATCTTTTCTCATCAATTTTTTGGTGGAAATTGAATCTGCAAAATCAATCTTCTGATTTGTTGTCGACGCATAATCATGTTCTCGATTCTTTTCCTACTGGACCGAAGTCGGAGCATTAGACTTAGAATTTTGTTTGAAATTTTATTTATCCTTTGGAAAATTCTCATTTTGTGTTCTACACTCTTCCACCATATGGCCAATGGAAAGACATCTTTTGCACTTGACTTGAGACATGTTTTTGCCTCTTTTATCTTGTGATCTTCTAAAGTATTGTTGATTTCTTCCTCTTCCTTGGCTTCTAGCATAGCCTCGACCATAGTCTAGATTTATTAATTCATTGAATCTTCCTCTTTCTCTGTACTTTTCATTGTATGATCCTCTTCCTCTTGTACTTTCATTGTAAGTACCTCTTCCTCTTGTACTCACATTGTATTCCCCTCTTCCTCTTGAGATTTCTCCTTGTCTTGAGTTGGTAAAGAGAAGATCTTCCCCCAAGTTCTTCTTTTTACCAAATGTATTTTCATGTTGAACAAATAAGTCACCAAGGGAATCAAAACTTTGATTCTCCAATTTATCAATAATTTGTAATGTTTCCAAAAAATGTTTATAAGAGAGTGGCAATCCTCTCATCAAGATTGAGGTCATAAGGCTTTCTTCTACATCTTGAAATCCACATTTTATTAATTCCATTATGATATTTTTCAAACAAGAGATGTACTCCAAAACATCTCCCCCTTTAGTCAATTCTTGGTTAAGCAACTTATTATGAAGCTCAACCATTTTTGAGTAAGATTGGGTATCAAACATCTTCTTAAAAAATTTCCATGCATTCCAAGCATCATTTTCATTTCCATTTTCAATGTGTATATCTCAAAAGTGCAAGTGCATTTTCATCTCTTGATTCCCATTTTGTTAGTTCTCTAGCATTAGTCATCTTAATTGGAGTTTTTTCTCCATTACATAGATCTTTCCACAAGTCATTAAAAACTAATTTACTTTGCATGTGATGACAGCTAGACTTATAGTTCTTGGCCCCATCCTTGGGTCCATCCATTTTGTGAGAATCAGTTAATAAATTTACCAATTTTGACATGATGAAGTATTTATCAAGTCCACGTAATCAAATGAATAGTACCATGCACAAAATACACTGCACACAGTGCAAAAAAGTGTTATAGGGGCTTCGTATTGACCCTCTTATAGCCTCGATGAAAAAGACGTTGATAGAGTATTTCACTATACTCTTATCAACTCTTTGATTACAAATTATGATTTTCCTTTAATTTGTCAAAATTTCAAAATTTAACACAATAATGCTCATAAAATGACCATGCCCCATTTTGAAGTGAAAAATATCACTCAAAACTTCAATTACAATGAATAAGAATGCCCCCTAAATTATAGAATACTTCAATCTTTATTAAAAAAAAAACATTACCCCTTATTACTCCAATTTTACATTTAAAAACATTTCATGTACAACATACCTAAATAGTGCACTTATTCAATGTGCATTTTCATTGTTGATTATGTTGTGATAGTTGTCTTTACAAATGCAAACTCATTTAACATTGTAATCCATAATTACCAGTACCTATCAATGATGGACTTGAATCTAGCGTTAGAGCTGGTGTAGTAGTTCAGATTTCTTTTTTCACATCATGCTCATACAAGGGCACAAATTTAGCGTTGATATGGTACTTTTAATGGTGGGGATCCTAGCATTCCTCCTCCCCTTCCTCCTGCAACCATTTTTTCTTTGTATGCTATTGTTTATTTCTTATAATAGTTTTGGGGCTTTGTATAGATGATGGGATACTCCAGACCACATGGGAGTTGTTGTTGGTGCAATATCTCACAATCTCAGAGTATATATATAAGTTGTTGTTGAAAAGGATTAATGGTGGGTTTCTTTTAAGATCTCACGCACCTTTATCTTCGTGATATATAACTGAAGGGTTTTCTTCAGTTGGGCGCAAGTTTGGAGAGATGAGAAGATAGGGAATATAGCCACTAGCACCGGATAAGAAATTCTTCCAAATCTTGAAAACCAAGATGATCTAATAAACTAGATCTGCAGTAATGGAGACTAGATTCAAATAAATAAAAATTCAGTGTTTACAGCTCAAAGAAATTACCATATTTTTATAAATCTAGGCAATTTTTACAATGAGGATCCTTTTAAAATTTCAGATTCACAAACTTATTCATTTTGAGATCTAAAAAAATTGTATATTTACAATGGAACACATATTTAGAAAAAAATTACATTTAACTGAAAACAATGATCTGCACCTTTTAAAAATTTCAGATTTAAAGATGATAAATACCTTTAAAGAAATGATAAAATACTTCCTTGAATACTTTGTTTTTTTTATGAATAAATCAAGCTTAATCTTTGGAGTCTTCTTTTTCACAAATCTAATGGATATCTCTGCTAAAAAAATATTCTTAGGAAGAACCACAAACCCATTCATGTCCCATCCCAGGAAGTGTGCCCCTTCTCTGCTCAACGGTCCTTCAACTGCCCCACTTCCCTTCCAGGGCTTCAACAACAGGCTAGACAAGAATTCTCCGAGCACTGTAGCCGCAGTTGGGATCCCTCTGGGAAATCACTTCCCCAACAACCTCTCTCACCTGGAGAGAGTTGCTTACAAGCCTGAAAACCTGCTTCTTCAGTCCATGGGCCTGACAACTCGCCTCTTCAACCATAGGCATGGCAACTTGCTTCTTCAATCTAGCTTCTAAGTCAATTCAAGTAAGGGCGATGGAAACATCAAAGCTTGGTATGAAGCAGATGATGGTAGCAAGCCACATTCATTCAAGAAATTGTGTGTCTATAGAAGCCAACTATTAAGACACAACATGGATCAAGAAGTTATAAGGTGCATTGTACTTCACATGAAATACACAGGATATCTAAAATACGACTGCAGGTTCCCAAAAGGTGTGCACTTGTTTAGAGGTCAACGATGGAGAAATGGTTAAATGCATGTATCAGTGGGTGAATCCGGAAAGGATGGCCGACTGCAAGAATCGTGAGGGTTGTGAGAGAACACGAGACTCCCCCTGGACACGAGGATGGGAAGAAACTTGAGAATGGCGAAGGAACGTGAGAATGGGAAGTGAACCACCAACGAGTTGGCTTTCCTAGATATAAACTACATGTGCCCAGGTTGACACATGTCTTCTTGAAGCTACATGAGATCCACTTATCACTCGTTCCCCACCTTAAGAACTTAGGACAATAATGGTTATGTCAACCTTGACCTTTAGGAAATAATAATAAAATATTATTCCTTTATAGGTAATCCCTCTAGCTTAGCCCCTATGCCTAGACACTTAGCCCCCTGCCTTACCCTACCTAGTAGAGCTTAGTCCCCCATAACTCTTTCTTAGTGGTTGGTCTACACGCAGTAGTGTAATTTTATTAATGATATGTGTATTTACATATACAAAAAACAGGCTCATTGGCCTTAAACATCTAGTCTCTTCAGCCTAATAAACATATAAGTCTTCCAGCTTATAAACACTAGGCTAACCAACCTATACACATAATTACAATTCAGCAGGGGCTTGACCTTGGGGTGTTACAATCCCCTCCCCTTATTTTTTCATTGTCCTCAATGCAACTTATTTACACAATAACAACAAGATTTACAAGTTCTTCAAAAAGATGTGGGTACTCTTCCCACATAGCATATTCATGCTCCCATGTTGCATCCTCAGGACCGTACCAGGTCCACTAGATGTTTACAAGCCCTATGGATTGATTCCAAAGTTGTTTTCTTTTCTAGTCCAATATACACATCAGATGCACCTATAAAGCGCTTTCCTGGTCCACCTGAATAACATTCCAATCAATAACATGATTAGAATCAGGTACATATTTCTTAAGAAATGACACATGAAATACATTATGTATAGACATGCATGCAGGCAATGCAATCATATATGCTACTGGACCAATCCTATCTAGGATTTCAAATGGCTCACAATATTGAGTTTCCAACTTTGAAAAATTTCCCAACTTCAAGGAGCTTCTGTTGGCCTTCACTCTTAGGAATACATGATCCTCTAGTTTAAATTCCTTATGAGTTTTGTTCTTATCATCATAGCTTTTCTACCTGTCTTGGGAAGCCTTCAAATTCTGTTTAATCTTCAGCATTTTCTCTTCCATTTCCTTGAGAAACTCTGGCCCAACCACTGCCCTATCAGTTGGGTTTTCCCAACTTACTGGGGTGTTTCACTTTCTTCCATAAAGTGCTTCAAATGGTCTCATCTTCAATGATGCTTGATACCTATTGTTTTAGGAAAATTATACCAAGTGTAGATAATCTTCCCATTTATATGGTTTTTCCATCACATACATTCTTAACATATCTTCTATCACTTGATTAACTCTTTTTGTTTGTCCATCATACTCAAGATGATAAGTTGTGTTGAAGTTCAGGTTCATTCTGAACCCCTTGAATAATCCTCTCCAAAACTTTGAGGTAAAATTTGGGTCTCTGTCAGATACAATGGTCTTGGGAATGTCATGCAATCGTGATACTTCCCTCATATAAATATAAACAACATTGGTTGTTGTGTGAGTATTCTTCATAGGAATGAAATGGGCAACTTTAGTAAGCTTGTTCACCACCACCATGATTGCATCATGTTGCTTGCTTGTTCTGGGAAATCATGTGACGAAATCCATTCCCATTTCCACTCAGGAATGGGTAATGGTTGTAGCACACATGTTGGGTGTCTATGCTTAGCCTTTACCTTTTGGAATTCCAATCATTTGGCAATAACATCAACAACTTCCTTCTTCATGTCTAGCCAATAATATTGTCTTTTCACTGCTGAAATTGTTTTCTGATATCTTGGGTGTCTCGCATAAGGTACATTGTGCATTTCTTTTAAAATCGCACTCCTCAATTTAGAAGAGTTGGGTACATAAAATTTGTTTATGTACAGGAGGATTCCATCAATTCCCAATTCATAATCTTTAACCTTCTACTGCATTTTAACTTTTTGCAATTTTGTTGCCAATTTCATGTATTGAAAATATGATTTTGCAGCCTCTACAAATCTGTCTTTCAAATATGATTGGTACATGCTAATGGATGTAGCATGCAACTCATGCACTCTTTTGCTAAGTGCATCAACCAATTTGTTCTATTTTCCTTTGATGTACTTGATATCAAAGTCATATTCACGGAGGAATTATAACCATCTACTTTTCCTAGCATTTAGAGTTGGTTGATCAAACAAATACTTCAGACCATTATGGTTTTTCCTCAACTCAAACCTCTTTCCCATGAGGTAGTGCCTCCACTTCTTCAAAGCATGCACTATGGTTTCTAACTCCAAATCATGAGTGGCATAGAGCCTTTCATTCTCCTTCAACTTCCTTGATTCATAACATACATCAAACCCATTTTGACTGAGGACTCCACCAAGTTCTTCTTTTCACGCATCTGTGCAAACCATGAAATCTTCATTAGTATCTGCAATCCATAGAATTAGAGAACTGGTTAACAATTGCTTCAATTGTTGGAAGCTTATTTCACATTCGTTAGTCCATTGAAACTTATTTCCCTTCCTTTGCAAGGAAGTGATGGGGTGAGCTATTCTTGAAAACCCTGAAATGAAACTTATGTAGTAACCAGCTAGACCCATGAAGGATCTTACTTCTATCACATTCTTAGGTGTTTTCCACCCCTTAATGGCCTCAATCTTTTCAACGTCCACTGCTATCCTTTCTTCAGATATGATATGTCCCAAGTAGTGAAGTTTGTTTCGATAAAATGAGCACTTTCTAAATTTGGAATACAACTGATGCTCCCTTAGCACTTGCACAACCATCCTCAAATGATTCTCATGCTCTTCTTCTAACTTTGAATATACAATGATGTCATCCAAAAATACAATGACAAACTTGTCTAAATATTCTCGGAACACACTATTCATTAAGCACATAAAAACAGCTAGGGCATTTGATAACCCAAATGGCACCACTGTGAATTCATAATAACCATACCTTGTTATGAAGGTGGTCTTGCTCATGTCTTCCTCTTTAATCCTTACCTAATGGTATCCTAACCTGAGATCTATCTTTGAAAATATCTTTCCATCCTTCAACTGATCGAAGAGATCATCAATCATTGGTAAGGGATACTTGTTCTTTATAGTCACTTTATTCAACTGTCTGAAGTCGATGCACAATATCAATGTCTCATATTTCTTCTTCATGAACAATAATGGGGCACCCTAAGGTGATACACTTGGGCATATATACCCCTTCTTCAGAACTTCTTCAAGTTGCATTTGCAACTCCTTCAGCTCTGGCGTACTCATTATGTAAGGAGTCTTTGACACTGAAGCTGCTCCAGACATTAAATTTATAGAGAAATCAATATCTCTCTTTGGGGGTAGTATTGGTACCTCCTTGAACACATCTTCAAAGTCTTCCAGGATCGCATGGTCCTCCAGATTTGGCACCTAATACCTAGGTTCTTCCTCCATATGAGATGAAAATATTTCATAGCCTTTCCTGTAGCATTTCTTTAGCTGCATTGCTGAAATTTCTCTGATATTCATTGCCCTAGGAATTCCTTGGACGGTTCTCTAATTTCCTTCCTCATCTAGGCAAGTGAATTCTTTTTTATGACAGTCTAAGATGGCATGGTGTTGGTCTAACCAATCCATACCAATTAGGGAGTCATAAGAACCTAAAGGCAAGATGTTCAAATATTCCCTTTTGCTAAGTCCACTCATGTCCATAAGATATGACTTAACCATCCCATTGACTTTTATTTTGGCTCCAGTAGCCAGTTGCACTAACCAACATTTTCCATTCTTGCTTCTTGGAAAATGCAAACTTTCCACCATCTTAGGATCTATATAACTATGACTAGCTCCTGAATAAATTAAAATAGTAATGGTTTGATTGTTGATCATACCTTCCACTTCAATAATATGTGATTGATACTTTGCTTGCTTGTTGTACAGGGCTGCACAGATGCTGGGTACATTTTTGTCCATGTCCCCCACTGTTTCATCTCACCATACATTGTGAACAACTCTCACTTTGTCACTTCTGTGAGGACAATCTCTAAACATATGATATCCTTTATAGCCCCAACATTCAATAGGTGGTTGCCTTGGCCTTTGATCTCATGTCTCAATCATTCTGGGTTCTCTAGAAGTTGTCTTTCCCTGAGGATTATTTCTGAAGAATGGTGGCTTAGTTCCTTTCTTCCTCTGATCCATCTTAAATTTCTTCCTGTCTTCTCAAGCTTTTTGGAAAGTCGACCTTTCTTTTTATTGATCATATATGCATTTAGCTCACCTTATGGTCTCCTCCAATGTTTTGGGATCATCATATTGTATGGTTTCACTGATGAGTGGTGGAAAACCACTCAAATACCTCTGAATCTTAATTGTTTCATCCTTGATTAAAGAAACATACTTCAACAATTCTAAAAACCTTCTTTCATATTCATCTATTGTCATACTCCCAAGCTTGAGTTCAAAGAAATTTTTCATTTTCTTGTCATAGTACCTCTTAGTCAAGTATTTATTTTTGAAATACATTTTGAATTCCCTTAAAGTAACATTTTTTCTCTTTAATGTGCTACACCTACACAAGTTGATCCCACCACATGGATGCCTTTCCTTTGAGTTGATAGATGCCAATTCTTCCTTCTGCATGAGAAGAATAATTATGCAATTGAAAATACTTTCTCATGCCCAACAACCATGTTTTTGCATCTTCATCCTTCTTGTGCTCACCATCAAATCTAGGAGGTTTGATTTTGTTCATTTCCCCTCATAGCTCATCCACCCCAGATCTCTTATGCTTCATGACAAGGGATGGTCTTGAGTTGTTTGTTAGACAACTGAGAGGGGGGGTGAATCAGTTGTTACCATGCTTAAACAATTATGGTTCTTTTAAACTCTTTGTAGAGACACTAAATGATGATCATAATAATGTAGAGAAATAAACAATGGTACTTTCCGCATCATTCACATATATGAGAAACACAGAGACAGATATTTCCCGAGGAAACCCATGCAGGGTAAAAACCTCTTTTCTTTTATATGATAAGTAATGGTTACAATCTTTAGAGTATCATACATATGAGCACCAACTCATAATGAGGCTACAACCTCAGTTTTGCAAGCTACAACTTCCTAAGAGCACCAATTCTCTGTTTTCTCTAGCACCCACTAGAAGGAAGCAGCAACTCCGTGGTTCCGTGGTTTCTCTAGCACCAACTAGAAGGAAGCACCAACTCCCTGTGTTCAAGCACCTACCTGAACCTTTGAGGACACCAGTCCTCCCTAGCTCCTCCCAACCACCCTGAAATCTAAATCTTTGCTACTGAAATTTATTATAGTGATATGATGTTCAACATTGGCTTACCAGACTTATCACTATTATGTTGCATTTTGTTGCTCTATCTGCCTCATTGCCTTTCTGCTCAACTCACTTACGCTGTCTATTCTTCTACTTTTTATGCACTGTGCGCAATGTCCATTTGCTGCACAATTCCTCTTCTCTGCTCTTCAGCTGCTGCACTCTCCTCCTTCTTCACACATGAATTTCCTTCACCAACAACAATCACAACAACCCCCAACAACAACGACAACCGCAACTCTTCTCTGTACCGTGTATTTATAGATTCTGTGCACCTTGTGCATGAAATGTTCGCAATACCTCTGCATGTTGACTCTACGTAGTTATCCTCCACCTCTCGAGTGTTCTGTCTGATCATCATCGTGACTCTTCAGCTTCTCTGGTGGTTTTCCCTACGTCTCCAGTATCACTGTACGTTATACTGAGATTCCTCAGCCTCTCTGGCAGTTTGAGACTCTTCGTCTTCTCTGTGATAGTCGAAATCACCTTCTTTGTTTCAGTTACAGGCCTCAATTCTCATCAGTTGTCAATCACCTCCACTGGCATCTTCATCCCTCTCAGAGAATCTTCACTACCTCTGCCAGTCATCCCGTAGTGTCTTCGAGTCCTCTGGCAGAACCCATCAGTGGTTTCTGGCAGTTACACTGTATCGTGATACAGTTGCCCTCTGATCTTGTTCAAATTCATCTGCACCATTGGATTGAATCCATGGGGTCTTGTATTTATTTCGGCATTTTGGCATTTCGGCATTCCTGTGGCCAAGTGTCTCGACACTTCATATCGCGATCTTCGAAGCTCCGATATAGAGCTTTTCTGTGCTAGCTCCTTCCTTTATATGACCATGGCTATGACCAAGAGCTTTCACGATTTCACATTTCATGAATCTAGAGATGAATCATCTCGACTCTCCAAGTCGTGATCCATGAAACTCCGAGATGGAGCTGAGATCAACGGTCCACGATCTCGATGATTCTACGATCCAGATCTCATCGTGAATTCGCATCTTGTGATTCCTTCGATAGGGGTTCTTTTCACACCAAGTCACAATAGGCGAGACTTCGAAAAGGAGCTTAGATCAATGGTCCACATCTTTTGGTGTATTGGCGATCATGATATTTTCATTATCTCGCATCTCACTGATCCTTATATGGAGGTTCTCATAACTCCAAGTTGCGATAGGAGAAACTTCGAGATGTAGCTTTATGGTGCTCTGATCTTTCACCATGCGTCCTCTTGATCCAACGGTCCACGATTAAATCGCAATCCCGTATCTCGTTGTTCCTTAGATGGAGGTTCTCGTCACTCCAAGTCGCGATAGGTGAAGCTCTAAGATGGAGTATGATCAATGGTCCAGAGCTGATCTCTATTTAACGGCTGCAATTGAATCACGATTTCGCATATCGCGAAATCGACATTCTTGATGCATTGGGTTCTTTGCCTTGTTTTCTAGTCCTCTTGATGTTGCGATCCATGAAACTCCGACAGGGAGTCGGATCAACGGTCCACATAACCCCTTGAGATGGATGGTCCTCCTGCTTTCGGGATTTTGTGAGCCCATTTTCTCCTTGCACTTTAAACATCGTGCAGTTTTTCCCCGATCCAACGGTGGTCGGATCCTGCGCTCAGATCTAACGCCTGATATCTATCCTCCTCTTTAGAGCGCACTCTTCTTGTTTTTATTTAGATCTGACGGCCCTCATGCTGTCGGGAATTTTGGATGGGATCCAACGATCAACGACGCTTCTCCTCCAAGCTTACACATCCTTCTTTCTTGGAA
>CBVK0100043928.1:9731-29792 GCA_900067695.1 Picea abies
CGCAAGGGGGGGGGGAGATGGAGGATTTCCAAGGTTCATACAACCATGAAAAAAAAATCAAAGGTATGAAAATCACACTAGGAAATGGAGAAATAGAATCCAATGGACACATAGGAGGCAAATAAGAAACCATAGAGATGGTAGAAACCATGAGAAAATTTAAGAAAGAAGCAAAAATCTATAGGGATGATAAGGAAAGGTTGATAAGAGCATCAGAAGAGAATAATCAAATTAACACTTAGCTACTACAAAGTTTGAACAATTTGCATAGGAAAATCAATGAGGATTCTAGTGCAAGACATGAAATATAGATATCAAGCTATGATGGATTATTATAGAGGATCTACACACTCAATAAATGCTAGTAGCCATCATCATTCACTTGGGAATTCAACTAGAAGAGCACATACATTTTCAGAATCAAAGAGTATCCCAAGTATGTCTCCTCTTAGACATCAATGGAGAAGGTTCAAGTGAAATAGTCTACAAGGAGAGCTTGCGAATATCAGGCCTCACACATTTGATGGTGAGCATAGGAAATGAGAAGGTTTCAAAGCCTAGTTTTTAGGCATAAGGAGCTATTTCCATCTACATAATTATTCATCAAATCTCAAGGAAAGGATTTCCATATATCATCTTCAAGGTAAATCTTCCATGTGGTGGGACCAACTAAAATAGGTTAAAGATATTGATGAAAATAGGATCTCATGGAAGCAATTTAAGAATCACTTTCAATAGAAGTACTTTTTAGAGAACTATTATGACAAAAGTATGCAAGAGTGATTTACACTCAAATTAGGAACCATGAAAATGGAGGAGTATGAAAATAAGTTAGTGGAACTTTTGAGCTATGTGGGCTTCATAAAGGAAGAGAAGGTGGATATTCATATATTCTTGGGTGGGATACCTTCTTTCTACAAGGACAATATACAATTTGACAATCCTAATACCTTGGAGGATACCATAAGGAAATCCAAGTACTTGTATGAATAGAGTGAGGGAAGGCCATGTTTTCAAAAAGCTTGGGATTATAAGGAGAAAATAAAGATGGATCATAGGAAGAAGGGGTATAAACCACCCTTATTCAAGAACATTCCTTGATAATATAAAAAAGGGTATCCAACACAAAGAGAGCCTACGATGATAGGTTCCTTGCGGAAAATGCCAAGACACCAACCCTTAAAGTTTTGGGGATGTGACTGAAACCACATGTATAAATATTTTCCTTGCAAAGGAGATATGATGAGGACTATAAATAAAATCCAAGAAGTTTCTACAGTGGAGGACATGGGAATAAGCATACTAGGTATTTATGCAACCTTGGAAAACAAACAAAAATACCATCAATGCCACATGATTGAGATGAAAGGTAATATTGATAATTAACCCATAGTTATTTTGATTGATTATGAAGCTAGTTATAGATATACATATCCTAATCTAGTTGAAAGGTTTAAATTTAAAATATGTAAGCATGAAAATTCTTGTTTGGTTTATCTAGACACTAGAACCAAGAGAAGAATCAATGAGCTTGTCAGGGATTTCCCAGTGGACATGAATGGAGTCAGAACTAAGGTAGATTTGAACATCATACCACTTGCTTCATATGACTATTTTATTCATCCTAGATTTATACAACAATGATTTCACATGCCTATATGAGGAAGGGAATTGAAGGAAAGTTCAAGGAATTCCAAGCTCTATATCCATTAGAGACATTTCATCCTTGCAATTAAACATAAGCTTCAAAAATGGGTGTGATATATATACAACACATATGGAAGAGCCAACCAAGGATAAGGTTCCAAGTCTTGAATACTATCCATTCCTAAAAGAATAAGAAGATGTGTTTGAGGGTTTTGTAGGATTACCACCAAAGAGAGACATTGACTTCTCTATTGACTTGATTCTTGGAATTTTCTAGTGTCCAGAACTCCTTAGATAATGATTCCACTAGATATGAAATATTTACATGTGTATCTAGTATAACTCTTGAAGAGGGAGTACATATGCCCAAGTGTCTCACCTTGTGGTGGCCTAGTTCTCTTTGTGAAGAAAAAATATGGGACCTTTAGGTTGTCTATCGACTTCAAAAAACTAAATGAAACCACAATAAAGAACAAGTACTCTCTGCCCAATATTGATGACCTCATTGATCAACTAAGAGGATCCAATATCTTCTCCAGTATAGAATTGAGGCTAGGTTACCATCAAGTGAGGATTAAGGAAGAATAAATAAGCAAGACAACCTTTAGGAAGAGGCATCACCATTATGAGTTTGTGGTGGTGCCATTTGAATTGAAAAATCAACCAACTACTTTTATGTGTTTGATGAATGGAGTGTTTAGAGATTACCCAGACAATGTTTTTATTATCTTCTTGGATGATATTCTTATCTACTCCAAGACAAAGGAGGATCATAAGCATCATTTGAGGTTGGTGCTAAAAGTGTTGAGAGAGAACCAATTGAATGCCGAGTTGAGAAGGTGCACTTATAACAAAGGAAAATCCACTATCTATGAAACATTATTTGAGAGGAGGGAATAACAATAGATCCAAAGAATTTTGATGCAATTAGAGGATGGCCTAGACCCAAGAAAATTTCAAAGATGAGGTTATTCATGAGACTCATAGATTAATATATGAGGTTCATCAAAGTTTTATGTAATATTTCACATCCAATCACTTCACTGCAAAAGAAGGGTATAAAGTTTGAATGGATTTCAAAGTGTGAAGAGAGCATTTAGTCTTGGAAGGAATTACTTACAAGTGCACCAATTTAAAAAATTGTTGATCAAGAGGAGGATTTTATAGTGTACATTGATGCATGCAAGGAAGGGATAGGTGGAGTACGTACTAAAAATGTGTATGTCATATGTTATGAATCAAACAATATGAAAGAGAATGAGAGGAACTATTCGACACATGACCTAGAACTAGTAGCCATAGTTCACTCCTTGATGTTGTGGAGGAATTAATGCATGTGCATAAAGTTTGAATTGAGGACATAAACTAGTGGTATGAAAAACTTGTTTGAATAACTAGCATTAAATCCGAAACAAATAATATGGTTGGAATTCCTTAGTGAATATGATTTTGACATAAAACACATTGAGGTTAAAAAGAACAAAGTGGTTGATGCATCCAAAAAAAAGATGCTTGTTATGTATGCTACAACTGTTAGCATGTATAGGTATGACCTTAAGTATGAAATTTTGGAAGTTGTAGCATCATACAAGCACTATTTACAAGTTAAAGAAGGATTACAACAAGGTAATGTACAACTAAAATATAAATATTACAAGATGGAAGAGGATGGATTCCTCTTGTGCAAGAAAAAAGTTTATGTTCCTAATTATCAAGAGTTGAGAAATTTAGTGTCGAAAGTGATGCACAACGTGTCTTATGATGGACATACAGGGTACCATAAAACTATTTCTACTATAAGAGGCTAGTAATTTTGGTCCATAATGAATAAAGATACAACTGACTATATAGCCAGATACCTAGAAGTTTAGAAGCTAAATGCTGAGAACAAAAATCCTACTAGATTTCTATAACCATTTCCCATTCCTAAATGGAAATGGGATATTTTTACCATATATTTCATCACCAAGTTTCCATAACAATAAGGTAGCATGTTTCCATCATGTTAGTGGTGGTCCTGGTATAAAATTATGAAGACTACACATTTTAGACTAGTGAAGTTAACTCACAAGGAAACCAATATTGCAAAGATCTATATGAAGGAAATTTCCAACCTACATGGTGTGCATGAGTAAATTGTGTCAGATAGACATCCCAAGTTGACATTATATATATATATATATATATGCAATGAGGATGTTATGATATTTAGATGCTTTCCGATCTTATATATATATATATATGCAATGAGGATGTTATGATATTTAGATGCTTAGAAATTAGTTAAGATCAACTTGGTCTAACGTGTCTTTAGGAAAAAGTGTTTTTCTTTAGTATGCATTTGTAGTTATGTAATTTGTTGGACACGATATGTTATAGACACAAAGTGTTTATTCTCCTCAATATCAACGATATACATTGATCCATGGCTTAGCACCCGATTGTTCCATGATATTTATTTAAAGAGCATGGAGGGTAATTTTTTGATGATCAATTGTGAGAAAATCTCTTGTAAAATATTTTTATTTTGCAGTAATATATTGCCTCAAGTAGCCACATTGGCTAGGGTTGTACACTATTTCGATATTTGATGATTTTAACCATGTAAAAACATTAGTGTATTGATACTTGATCTAGTTTTTTGAGTGGTTACTGAAGGTGTTTTTCTTGTGTGGGAATACCCTATTTTGTCGAACATGGTATAAGATCCCATTTGAAAACCTGATCCCATTGTTGATCGAGATCTTGAAGTCGTGTTATCAAATTTATGGGTTCTACTATTTCCATGTATTTTTGGGCTACCAGGACTATTCAATTGTGTCCAGATACAAATTTTACTACAAATTTGGATTTATATAGTTATTACTGCAAATCAGCCCCATTTGGAAACTAGATTGAATAATCAACGAATAATTCTACACCAGTTGTACAATATGGTAAAAAGAACAACCCAAACTTGAGAAGAGTTAGAAGGTTCCTGAAAGATATTAGTCCAAGTAGAAGAAAGAGAAATCCTCCAAAGACAGAGGAGAGAGGAATGACAAGACCAAAGAAATCAAAGGCTAGCTAGAGAAACACAAGAATAAGGTCGAGATAGAAGTTGGACGAATACAAGGGACCCATTAACAGAAGTAAAATAAAGAAATTCTCTATTATTAGAAGTGAAAAGTATAGACCTGAAGTCTCCCCAGACATGGCAAAAATAAACAAACAACCCTAAAGTGAGCATCATGGGGAGAGACAAGGAGGTGGAAGAGATGATGCAAGGAATCAGAGAAACCAAGGATTTGAAAATCGAAGGAGGGTAAGAGATTCCCGTCTAAATATTATAGGTGAGCAACATGATATCCCTTTTCTCCCTAAGGGAACCTTAAAGGGATTTTTTGGAGATAGAGAAATCGATGCAAATAGGCATATGCACTTATTTCTTGATGTTTGTGATTTTCACCGTGTTGAGCATGACAATGTCATGGTAAGGTTTTTTCTGCAAACCTTATCAAGAAGAGAATATCAATGGTATACAAAGTTTCCTAATAGAAACATTCTCTCATTTAATGACCTCGAAGCCATGTTCCTGACTATGTTTTCCCCTCCAATTTCTTATCATACCCTTCTCACTGATTTCACCTGGATTGGTTTAAGGAAGAATGAAAGGATACAATATTTTAACCTCAGGTTCAACCTTGAGTAGGATTCCATAATATAAAATACCAAATGATCCAACCATCCTTGGTTTTTATAAGAATGCAATGCCCCAGAATGTAAAATATGATATCAGGACATCCCAAATGGATACTTTGGAGGAGGCAATGACTAAAGCCATTGAGATGGAATAAATTATGATTGAATGGGCGTTGACCCTGACATTATACTGGGAAGAGTACAAAGGAAGCTGGGAGAATTAAATATTGATAAACAAGGATATTCTAGTTCAATAAAGAACAAATAATTCAAGCCTCGACTGACTCAAAAGAAAACAATTGGAGGAGGATTTTTCAAGGGAACCATACCTGATGTAAAGGTTGATCATGTGGTAGCACATGAAACTAAGAAAATAATCAAAATTTCACAAATTAATAGAACCATAAAAAAAATTCAAAAAGAGATATCCAAACTAAGAAGAGGATATAATTACATGCCAAATACAAGAATTCCAATCCCAAAGCAAAGGAGGAACCCTCCCCAAGAAAACAGGGTGAGGTTTGAAAACACAGATAATTCACAAAGACAAAGGGTTCCCAGGAAGCCTACTCCAAATGTAGTTGTTTTGTATGATGTCTATGACGAGCAATTAATTGAGAAACATAATTATTACTCATCTGATGAGAGCTCTGAAACTATGTAGATGGACGGATGTGATATGTCCATGTAAATTTTGAAGAGGGAAAAAATGATCCCAAATCGCAAGAAAATGTTGCCCAGACAAGAGGGTTTGTAAATAGACCAAGAAATAAAGGCGAATTTGATAAAGAGAACCAAAAAGAAAAAGAAAAGGAAAAAACAAATAAGAAAAGAACAAAAGAGAAAGTGATGACATTGGGAGTAAAGGTGATGCAGATGCCACCTCTTCCTCGGCAGAGTCTTTGCACGACCTCCCAGTCTTAAGGATTGTTTTCCCTATTTCATGAGCCGAAGCGGCTCCTTCGATTCATTGCTATAATCTCTTCTAAATCGATCCACAGGTCCTTTTGGGAAGCTCCCCTATGCGAACAACACTAGGCGCGAGCTCTACCCTCTTCGTACGACCACAGTGCTATGACCAAGGCCTACCTCGAAAGGTGCTTATCACAAATCGCCACTCGTGAGTTTGCGAGTCGAAGCTCTCGACTCCTCCCATCCAATCCCGCAATATCTAAGATCGTGAGGCAGGTATAACTCCTTCCCTTGTCAGCACCCTCTGCGCGTGACCACCAGCTAGGCTTAACACTAGCACTTCTCATTTCTTGCCACTTTGTGAGTTCAAAGGTTGAACTCGTGTGCTTTTATCTCGTGAATCCCTGAGACCCAAGAAGTCAACGGAGTGTTGACTCCTTCCACAATGTGACATGTGTCTGCCAGTCTATCCTTCGAGCCCACAACATGGTTCTACCACGTGTCTCTCGTACCTATCTTTGACACTTCACGATTTTTTGACTTGGAGCACCCAACCTTTGGGATCTCACCTTGTGAACCTCTAAGTTCACAAGATCCTTATATCTCTACCACTTGTCCTCCTCTGATGGATGGTTCCGATCTTCTCACCACTTTTCCACTTGCGAAGTCAAGAGACTTCCTTCTCTGATCTCTGATGTCCGAATCCTCGATATGGGTCATCTCGTGACACATGTCTACTCCTAACGAATGGCTCAGATTCTTTCACCCTTCCAGGACTTTCACTTCCACCTGCGAGGGTTTAAACCTTGGGCAACTCTCGACAGATCCGACGGCTGTCGGGTTCTTCGCTCAAGATTTGACAGTTCAGATCCTCTCGCTTGTGCACTTCTCATACTTCTCCCTGGACGTAAAATCTTCAACAGTGCAGATCTTCTTGGTTGATCCAACGACAACTATTGCTCTTCCCGAGCTCTGGCTCTTTTCTTCCAATACTTAGAAGAATTTCAATTGTTCAAAGGCATCGACCTTTGTCTTCTTTCCTCTGTGAGTTCTTCACCTTGAGTCTCGCCTGTGCGTATATGAATGCTATCCCTATTGAGATTTGCTCCCAAATCCTTTAAGGATTCTGACTTCTACGCCTCTACAGAATCTTCACACACACAAAGGTTCTATCTCTTCTGAGATTTCCAAATACTTAGACCCCTAAGGGAATAATTTCTTTTTTCCCTTTCTCCCTCAGATGGAGAATTCAGATGCCCTCCTAGATATCCTCTACTCAAGCAAACTCTTGCTGAGTGCTCAAGGTGTTCAACAACCCTATGAAGATCCTTCTCCTTGGACTCTTCTTCAATCTTTGAACTTAGAGAGTTCTCTTCCTATGCCTATCTACACATTGTCTCAATGCCCTCCTGGCAGGGTGTCAAGAATCCTCAGTGATTCTAACTTCTTAAGAACTTGCAACAGAGTTATCTTGTGCACTCCCTTGCACCTTCTCAATGCCCACCTGGTAGAGCTTCACAGAACTCCTCAGAGATGCTGTCTACAACTGTGTTCTTCTTGACATCCCTGCCTCCAAGGTGTTCAACAACCTTGAGGTCTTCCTCCTGAGTTGATGATTCCAGCTTCTATGCCCACCTAAGATGTCTTTGTCTGAACCTGTAGAATTCATAAATGCACCCTCTGTGAATGGCTATCACAACCCACAACATTCTGTCACACCCTCATGGTGTGAAGCCTCAAAGACCTCTCAAGCCTAAAACCAAACACACTACTGCAAATGCAAAACTACAACATACATTCACAACATAATTTGAACACACATAGAAATTCATTTAACACCAGAAATATGCAGGAAAAACTGTTGTTTATATTAAATGGCAAATGCCTATTTGTACAAGGTGTTCCTGAGCATGGCCTGTAACAAGGTCTCGACTCTTCGCTTCTCTTCTCTATGCTAACTATTACAAAATGAGACCCCAAAAGATCTTTTACCTAACGGGGCTCTTCAAGCTCTTCCCTCCAAACTCACCTACCCTATTCAATTACATTGAACGGGCTGTCTAGTCCGCAAATCAGATCTAGATCTCATCCTTACAAAACATTAAAGTCCTATCTACCTACAGCCTGCACAAAGGCATGGCTTCACGGTTCAACAAAATTAAACATTTAATTACATTCATTCAAATTTTAAATGAGGACCATGCCTCTCTTCAACATGATATTTGAATTCACTAACGTGGCTAGCTAGCTGGATGACGTGGAGAGATGCTCCTGCATCATAATCCTCAGCTACAAAATTCATGATCTCCTGCTCATGAGGTCCCCATCTCAGTTGTTGAAATCCTCCTGGATCCCAAACAAATTTCTGGAGCTGTTCATCTGCTCCATTTCCCTGCTACACTACTACTGTTGTTGCTGCTTCTTCTTCTGCTTCTATACTCAGCTTCTCCTTGTTGATAGTCTCTTCTTATTTGATCATCAGCTTCCTAATCATCTTGATCACTTCATCCAGATACTCCAGTGGTTGGCTCTATTCATGTAGTCTCCTCAGCCGCAAAAAATTTCTTCAATTGGGCAGATCACTGTGATCTCCCTTTCCATCTTCTTCATCTTCATCATCTTTTGTGGCACTGAGTGTCCACTCTGTTGTCAACTTTAGCTCTGTAGTCTCTTCTTGACTGACCTGTTGTTCAGTCACCTTCTCTGATAGCTTAACTTCTACCAGATCTCCTGCTGGCTCTGGATTGTTTAGCTAATCCTCCAACATCTCCAACTCCATCTCCCATGGAGTGAGTAATCTATCTACCTGCTCTTCAGCTTCTTCTTCTGTTGTCACCTTCAGTGATGCAGCTTTTTTCTTTTCAGCTTCCTGGCTGAAAATGTTGAGCTACTCCTCAGAATGCTCATTCTCTTTTTCTTCTTGGGAAGCTTCCAAAGTCTACTCCAATGCTTCTTTGATAGTCTCAGCTGGATGTCTTTCTCTTGCTGTTGTTGCTTCATCTACAACCCAGACTTTAGCCTCCTCTAGGCTATGTGGCAGGAACATCTGAATTCCTCCAATCATCAAAAGATTCCTTAGATCTTCCTCTTCATTCAGCTGCATTTGTTGATCCATCCTTACCTCTGAGTTTGTGAGACCCTCAGATAGTCTCATCTGGTCATCCCTGCCAACCTGGCAATATGGGATTTTTCTGCTACCCTCCTGACAGTCTATGAGATCAACTGATCCCATCTCTAGTCCCTTGCCCACCTGGCAATTTGGAAATTCTTTACTACCCTCCTGGCAGTCTATGAGATCCCACAGTGAGCTCAATTCATTGCCCACCTAGCAATGTGAAATTCCCTAGATGTTCTCATGACAGTCTATGAGATCTTGTAGTGATCTCAATCCTTTGCCCACCTAGCAATTAGGAATTTCTTTTATGCCCTCTTGGTAGTGCTTGAGATCTTCAGCTGATCTGAATTCATCCTTACTACTGAGACTTCTCCCAGTCTCTGGTTTACATATCTGAACCCTTTCTTCTTCTGGTCTGTTGAGGTTTTAGCAAGCCTCAACCACCATTTTAATAGCTTGCACTATCTTTTAGCCATCTCGCTGTCTATTTTCCCTGCTGGAAAATCTACTACTATCACTCTAAAACCTTGAGTGTTTCCAGCCTCTTCCATAGTCCTCCTTATTGTCTATGGACTGTTGCCTACTCGTAAACACTCCTCTATAGAGTCCTCAGTACTATGTCCTCTTTTTCCTTCTCCCTCTGCTTGAAATATACAAACATAGTTCTCGATCTGATACCAAAACTGATGCAGACACCACCTCTGCCTCAGTAGAGTCTCTGCACGACCTCCCAGTCTTAAGGATTGTTCTCTCTATTTCATGAGCCGAAGTGGCTCCTTCAATTCCTTGCTGGAATCTCTTCTAAATCGATCCACAGGTCCTTTCGGGAAGCTCCCCTGTGTGAACAACACTAGGCATGAGATCCACCCTCTTTGTACGACCACAACGCTATGACCAAGGCCTACCTCGAAAGGCGCCTGTCACAACTCGCCTCTCATGAGTTCACGAGTCGAAGCTCTCGACTCCTCCTGTCCAATCCAGTGATATCCAAGATCGTGAGATGGGTATAACTTCTTCCCTTGTCAACTCCCTCCACACATGACCAACAACTAGGCTTAACACTAGCGCTTCTCGCTTCTCGCCACTTCGTGAGTTCAAAGGTTGAACTCCCGTGATTTTATCTCACGAATCCCTGAGACCCGAGAAGTCAATGGAGTGTTGACTCCTTCCATAATGTGATGTGTATCCACCTGTCTATCCTTCGGGCCCACAGCATGGTTCTACCACGTGTCTCTTGTACCTGTCTTCGGCACTTCATGATTTCACGACTTGGAGCACCCAACCTTTGGGCTCTCACCTTACGAACCTCCAAGTTCGTGAGATCCTTATATCTCTGCTACCTATCCTCCTCCGACAGACGGTTCTGATCTTATCACCACTTCACCACTTTCGAATTCAAGAGACTTCCTTCTCCTACCTCCGATGTCCGAATCCCTAATATGGGTGATCTCATGAAACGTGTCCACTCCTAATGAATGGCTCAGATTCTTTCACCCTTCTAGGAATTTCACTTCTTCCTGCGAGGGTTTAAACCTTAGGAAACTCTCGACAGATCCAATGACTGTCGATTTCATTGTTGAAGATTTGATGGTTCAGAGCCTCTCACCTGTGCGCTTCTCCTGCTTCTCCCTGGATGTGAAATCTTCAACAGTCCAGATCTTCTCGGCTGATCTAATGATAGTTATTGCTCTTCCGGAGCTCTGGCACTTTTCTTCCAATACTTAGAGGAATTTCAATTGTTCAAAGGCCTCGACCTTTGTCTTCTTTCCTCTACGAGCTCTTCACCTTGAGTCTCGCCTACGTGTATATGGACGCTATCCCTCCTGAGCTTTTCTCCCGAATCCTTGACGGATTTTGACTTCTGTGCCTCTACAAAATCTTCACACACACAAAGGTGCTATCTCTTTTGATCTTTCCAAATACTTAGACCCCTAAGGGAATAATTCTTTTTTTCCCTTTCTCCCTTAGATGGAGAATTCAGATGCCCTCCTGGATATCCTCTGCTCAAGAAACCTCTTGCTGAGTGCTCAGGGTGTTCAACAACCCTATGATGATCCTTCTTCTTGGACTCTTCTTCAATCTCTAAACTTAGAGAGTTCTCTTCTCATGCCTATCTGCACATTGTCTCAATTCCCTCCTGGTAGGGTGTCAAGAATCCTCAATGATTCTAACTTCTTAATAACTTACAACAGAGTTCTCCTGTGCACTCCCTTACACCTGCTCAATGCCCACCTGGTAGAGCTTCACAGAACTCCTCAGAGATTCTGTCTGCAACTGTGTTCTTCTTCAAAACCCTACCTCCAAGGTGTTCAATAACATTAAGGTCTTCCTCCTGAGTTGATGATTCCAGCATCTATGCCCACCTGGCATGTCTTTGTCTGAACCTACAGAATTCATAAATGCACTCTCTGTGCACGGCTATTAGAACCTACAACATTCTGTCACACCCTTATGGTGTGAAGCCTCAAAGACCTCTCGAGCCTTAAACCAAACACACTCCTACAAATTCAAAACTACAACATACATTCACATCATAATTTGAACACACATAGACATTCATTTAACACCAGAAATATGAAGGAAAAACTATTGTTTATATTAAATGGCAAATGCCTGTTTGTACAAGGTGTTCCCGAGCATGGCCTGTAAAAAGGTATCACCTCTTCTCTTCTCTTCTCTATGTTAACTATTACAAAATGAGACCCCTAAAGATCTTTTACCTGAGGGGGATCTTCGAGCTCTTCCCTCCAAACTCACCTACCCTATTCAATTACACTGAATAGGCTGTCTAGTACGCAAATTGGATCTAGATCTCATCCTTACAAAACATTAAAGGCCTATCTACCTACAGCCTCCGCAAAGGCATGACTTCACGGTTCAACAACCTCAAACATTTAATTACATTCATTCAAATTTTAAATGAGGACTGCGCCTCTCTTCAACATGCGATTTGAATTCGTTGACGTGGCTGGTTGGCTGGCTGATGTGGAAAGATTCTCTTGCATCAAAAGGGAAACACATGACATCAAAATCCACTCAATCTACATATAATGTTGAATAATCTTTGAGTAAATTAAGGATAACCCTGCAGTTTACAGAAGTGGTGAAGATTCCCCAACAAAGAGAGAAAATTTTGAAGTTGTTGGATGATCCATATGAACGAGAAAAAGTTGTTGCTACCAGTCCTAAACAAACCCTTGAATAGTCAACTACCAATCCAAGAGGTAAAATTCTCCCCTTTTACATTTCTATTGAAAATCATGATGTTGCACTGCATAATTATTTAGTTGACATTGGTGCGATGAACAATATCATGCCACTGGTGGTCATGGAGGCATTGGCATGAGTTTCACAAAGTATTATGAGAATGGTGAAAGTATATATCCAATTGATTTGAGAAAAGTTATAGTTTATGGAGAAATAAAGGACTTGTATGCTTGGATTACAACCACCCCCCACATCATTACAGTTTCAATATTATTGTGGTATGCCTTCCTCTGACATATGGAGTTATGCTCGGAAGATACTGGACACACATGATTGGAGGATATATAATAAATGATGGAAGTTGTATGATGTTGTTAGGAAAAGAAGGAGAAATGATTAAAGTGCCCCGTGAACCTACAAAACCATTCTCCTTTAGAAAAAGGACAATAAATTGATCGAGGATTATATAAATGCCAGAATTGGAAACTATGTTATCCTATACATAGAGCATAACGAAAATATGGAGCAATTGCAAGACATGTAGAATCAAGAGTATTCCTTTTATGGGTACTAGAGGATGTCCTTTGATGGAGCTCGTTCAAACTCTAGAAATGGAGTTGGAATTGTTCTTATGAGTCCAAGCAAGATTATGCATTGACACACTGTTAGGCTGGAATTTTCATGCACCAATAACGAGGTAGAGTATGAATCTTTGATTTAGGGGATGATCCTTGCACATGAGATGAAAATAGAACATCTAATTGTAATTGGCGACTCAGAGTTGGTTTTCAATCAGGTGACTCTGAGGTATAAAATCAAAAAGGAAAGACTTAAGTTGTATTTCAAAAGGGTTAACGAATTAATCAAATCTTCCATTTCCTTCAACATTTCTTTTATTCCAAGGGATAAGATTCACAAGGAAGATTCACTAGCCTTTGCAACTTCATTGTCAAATCCCGATGATACCCAAAGAAAAAGGTCTTTCCAAGTAGAAAGAGATTTTCGACTATCCGTGCCTGATAACATTGAGTACTTGCAAGTGTTTGAAAATGATGAACAAATGGATTTGTTTTTGTTAAATGAAGATGATTATGAAGACGATCACTCATCTGTTGTCCCGAAATATTGTTTAGAATATGAATCTCTTTTCACGAAATATAATGATGCTAAGAATCTCCTCGAAGAATTTTCAGTTCCAAAGGTACAAGAAATGAGAAAAGTCAATATTGTAACTAACAGTACCCCGAAGTATGTCAACTTGGGAGTTGATTTCACCACTGAGGAAGCAGGTCAATATGTTTCCTTGTTCAAAGAAGACATCGATGTGTTCTC
Source organism: Picea abies (assembly GCA_900067695.1). Classification (NCBI taxonomy): domain Eukaryota; kingdom Viridiplantae; phylum Streptophyta; class Pinopsida; order Pinales; family Pinaceae; genus Picea; species Picea abies. The sequence goes on from CBVK0100043928.1 coordinate 23,626, forward strand.
TTGGACCTATGATGATTTAAAATATTATGATAAAACTATATTCCAACACGTTATTCCTTTGACGGATGGAACCGAGACAGTGAAGAAAAAGATAAGGATGATGAATCCCAAGATGAAAACTATTTTAAAGATTGAATTGGAGAAATTGAAGAAGGAATGAATTATTTATCCCATTAGACACTCAGATTTTCTTTCAAATCCTGTAATTGTAAGACAAAATACTGAGGAAATCTATATGTGTGTCAACTTTATATACCTTAACAAAGCGAGCATAAAATATAACTTTCCTTGGCCTAATATGGAGTTCCTTCTCCAACAAGTTACTGCATCAACATGCATGTCCATGTTGGATGGATTTTTGGGATATAATTAGGTCTTGGTAGCTGAAGAAGAAAGGGAGAAAATAACATTTATCAAACCTTGGTTGACATATGCATATGCTAGAATGCCCTTTGGTTTGAAGAATGTTAGAGCCACATTCCAAAGGGCCATGGATCATGCATTCAACGAGTTTATAGGAAATTTTATGGTAGACTATCAATATGACATGATGGTGCATTCAAATAAAATGGAGGATCATATCCATCATTTGATAAAGGTTTCTGAAAGATGTAGATTATATGGTGTTTCTATGAATCCAAAAAAATCCTTTTTCATTGCGACTGAAAGAAAAATGTTGGTCAATATTGTATGCAAGGAAGGGATTTGCATAGATATAGAAATAATTAAAGAAATAAACGAGCTCAAACCCCCGACATCCAAGAAGGGAGTCCAATCATTTTTTGGCAAGATCAATTTTTCCCGAAGATTTTTTATCGATTATGCAAGTATCATGAAGCCGATAAATTTGTTGTTGAAAAAGGAGCATATGTTTGAATGCTAAACAAATGCTCAAGAGGCGTTCAATAGTATCAAAGGAGAAATCACCATTTCTCTTTTCCTCATTAGCCCAGACTTTCAAAGAGATTTCATCATCTACTCATTTTCTACAGAGACAGTCGTTGCATCCATTCTTACTCAAAATAATATGAAAGGAGAACAACTCCCAACAATTTTCATGAGAAAAACCCTACATGACTATGAGTTGAGGTATTCAAAACTAGAGAGGTAGGACTTGGCTCTTGTAAAAGTAGTAGCACACTTTCGCATGTACATATTGAACTCCCACATTATTTCTTATGTTTCGTCATCACCAGTGAAGATACTTCTGAATCAATAATTGAGAGAAGGAAAATGAGCTAACTAGTTGGAAAAGATACAAGAATATGATATCGAGATTAAACATTTAAAAGTTATCAAAGGACAAGGTTTATGTAATTTCATCGTGAATGGGTATTCGGTCGATGAAATGATTTCAATTTCCATTGAGGAAGCATTAGCTGATTAAGAATGGTACAAAGATATTGTATTCTACTTAAGTTCTCAGAAATTTCCAATGACCATGAACCCCAAGGAGAGAAGAACACTAAAGATGAAGGAAAATCAATATATGATAATTGCTAACATACAATTAAGAAGAAGTTATTATGGTATACTATTGAGATCTGTTGATGAAAATCAAGCCCAAGAACTAATAAGATAATTCCATGAGGAAATATGTGGTGGACACTTTTCATCTACAACAACCCCCCACAAAATAATAAGAGTAGGATTCTATTGGCCATTGATTTTCAGACACTCATATGCCACGATAATGAAGTGTTTTTCATGTCAGCAGTTTTGAGGAAAAATGAAGAGATCCACGATGCCTTTGGAGCCCATAATTGTAGAACAACCGTTCTCCCAATGGGGACTTGATGTTGTCGGGCCAATTAATACAAAGTCTAGCAAGGGGCACATATATATTCTCACAACTAGTTATTACTTCATGAAATGGCCAGAAGCGGTGGAATTAAAGAAGGTTGATGATGAAGAGTTGATTAAATTCCTCAAAGGCAATATTCTGTCGATATTTAGTGTCTTAGATAAATTTATCACAGATAATGGTTTGATTTTCATCATGTCAAAGTTTACAGAGTTTTACGGAGAATATGGAATCATCATGGGTCAATCATTGAATTATTATCCACAAGGAAATGGCCTCGTTGAATCAACAAACAAAACACTTGTTCAGATACTGAAGAAAACCATTGACAAGAATCAAAGGAATTAGCATCTAAAGCTAACGAATGTGTTATGGGAAAGTAGAACAACTATAAAGGATAGCACCGGGATGTCACCATATCTATTGGTCTATGGGAAAGAAGAAAAAATGTCAATTAGTCTCGAGGTCAATGCATTGATTTCTGTGGTAAATAATGAAGATACAAAAGACAGTTCTCCCATCGACAAGAGGATCGATCAGTTTTTGAAGTTGGAATAAGAAGGAAGCAAAGCAGTAAATTGAAATTCTCAGAGGCAGCAGAGCATTAAGAAATATTTTGATCAGAGCACAACTTTAAATAATTTTCATAAGGGAGAGATGATGCTACTTTGAAACAAGGACAAGGAGAAATCATCCATGCATACAAAGTTTGAAGCACTCTAGATCGAAACATATGTCGTCGAGAAGATCTTGGGTTTTAACTCCTATATGCTCCTTGACATGAAGAGTAAAAGGCTAATGCTACCTATCAACATGAAACATCTGAAAGGTTTCTTCTCTTAATACTTTCTCATTATCATCGTACATATTTTTATTTTTTCAATTTGTATATTCTTACTCTGACTCCATAGCCCAATGGGCGAAGGCACGTAGTCATGAAAAGATATATATTATTGACAGCCCAAAGGGGGTTATCATCCCATAGTTGGACCCAATTGTTGAGATCAACTCCTTCTTCCGTAATTTCCCTCCCCTTCTCTATTTTCCTAACTCCTTTTCTCCTTTTCTTTTCCCTCTTCTATACTTACCCCAATTCCCCTTTTATTTTTTCCCTTATTGATGCAGGAGCATCGCCTTCATAGTCATGAATGCACATGTGGAGGAGAGAAGAATGACATTTTAGAAAAGCCAGAAATTCAAATCAAGCATTAACTCAGAATTTATTTGGGTTGTTGAGATATTTTTTTGAGCAAATTTTAAAATCGTAACTTGTTTCTAAAGTCTCTACGGACTGTAATAAATCATAGACATGGAGTGTTGACTCTGTCTGATATTAATTAGCATTTATCGTAATAGGACTGAGTAGGTAATAGTTTTAAGTCCAAATTGATAGATTTCAGGAACAAGACGAGAGAGCTCAGGGAGCCGGTCCTTAGAAAGTTTTCATTTTCATTGTAAGAGTAGTTCAGGATGTATAGAGTAGAATAGAAAAAATTAGAACATAATAGAAGGAACACCATGTAATTTTTATTTTTTAGTAATGAATAGAACAAATAGGAGATTGTCATATATCTGTGTTCATTTACTGTTTAAAGAAAAGTGTGTTGTATTATGTGTGATGTTCATATTTTCATTTTCATTTCCTGTTGAGAGTGGAGAGAATGACTATATGATTCTATAATGAAACTAGATAAGTTTCAGTTGTTTTTCTACTGAACTGTGTATGCAAGGTCTGCATTAACTAGATCTCAAAATGATTCAGAGAGGGAGGTTCAGAGAAGAACAAGGAGACTTGATATTCCAGGTGCAAGGAGTGCATAGAACTTAGAGCCAACTAAGTTCGAAGAAACAACAAAAAAGAACACTGGGAGGGCATGAGGCATTTTCTTTTCAAGAAAATCTCTTTGAATCTGAGTTATTCGAAATCCTTGAATGTAGGGTGTGCATAGGAGGTCAAATCTTTAAGGAGAAGAAGCTTAGGAGGGAGTGTGTTTTCATTCGCAAAGATCCAACTGAAGAAGGACTGAAGATTTAGTCCTTGACACTTAGAAGATTTCCTAAGTCTGGAAAGAAAAGTCGCAGAAGCTCAGGGGGGTGACCACAGTAACTATAAGATCTAAACGCAGAGAGCCGATAGTTGTTGGATCTAGAAGAATGAGTAGGAGTTGAACGAACGGTGGAAATACTTCGAGAGGAAGTGCCTATATTCGAATAGCCATCACCTCTATGGAAGCAACACAAACCTTAGTGCCTTGTTCATAAAGGAGGATTTCAACATTCAACATCTGGTGGAACAAGGGTGAAGATCTTTTGGACTCACATGTTATGAAATCCTGACGAACGTTAGATTTCATGGAAGACACCAGTCAAGTAGGGAAGAGATCAAGAGTTGGGACATGTGGTGAGTAGTCAGTGTTTGAGAGAATCATCGAAAGAATCAAGATCATCCATCATGGAGAGGACAGGTGGCGACAAGATCTGATTGAACGGGGAATTGAACACTGGGGAACTCATGAGGAGAAGAGTGGAGGATTCATGAAAAGGAAAAACGTGAAATCATCTATACTATCCCTTAGGAAGAATAAGATGGAGGATCCTAATCGTTGGTCAACGGGTAGCGAAGGCTGTCGATATAGTGTGAAAGGATTTCAGAGTTTTAGCGTTCGGGGAACTAAAGGTGCAGGACCTTTTGGTCTTGCAAGTTGTGAAATCCTGAAGTGAGAAACCCCGACACACTCAAGGTTTGACCCTAGGTCATGGGACTGGGTCATATGGTGATCCACTAAGGGAGACCTTAAAATAATGTGGGATCCTTTCATAGTTCAGAACTTCGAGAGTCGAGAGGTAGGAGAGCATGTTCGCTGGTTTTTCGAACTATGAACTCTGATAGCCCTTTTGGTGTAGATGTGTGGTCACAGGGCATGGTCATGTGAGGTAGGAGCTGAGAATCTTAAGCCCCCAATTGAGATTCTGGGATTCAAGTTGCAAAAGAACAAGATGCTTGACTGTAGAAGTCCCGATCTATGAAAATCACTCTTTGGTTTAGTGTGAGGTCATGGAGAACAGTCATATGGACCGAGATTTAAGAACAGGCTAATCACCTTTAATCTCTTTTTGGCATTCATTGGTTGAAGAGACAAGGATTTCTCCCGCGATAAATCCTGAATCATGAAATACGAAACATGCCTTATGGGTAAGGCCATGGTCATAAGGACGATCACATGAAGGGGGAGCTCGTGCTTGATGCTGGAGTCTTCACATGGGAGTTCTAAACAAGAGGACCTATGGATCTGATTTACAGGGTTCCAGTGAGGACCCGAAAGAGCTGTTCCATCTTGGAGCTAGAGGATGATCCAATGACTAGGAGGTCGCGGACCCCACTGGGGTAGGGGGTTTGCATCAGGTGGTATCAGAGCCAAAGAAAAAGATTTTAAGTTTGTTTGCAGAACAACATACAAAATAAGAAGAGAGGAAGGTCGGTATCCTTCATGGGAATTTCACTCTATTGGGAGGTGATGCAATGAAGTCATGTCGTCAAGAAGGCGCAGAGAAAACATAGAGATGGAAGAAGAAATGAGGTGACTTAGAATGAGGTTGGATGCCATCGAAACAAAACAGAGAAGGGCACCAGATACTGGCAATGTCAGTGAAGCTGAGAGTGAAGAAGAGGCCGAAGATGGTGAAAATGTGGCAGAGGATGTTGCACAAGACCGCTTGATAAAAGTTGTTTCAAAGATTGGGGCCAAATCAAGGATAGAAGTACCTATGTACAAAGGTAATCTAGAATTTGAAGAATTGCTAGATTGGATACGCGCCATGGATAAGCACTTCGATTATGAAGATATCGAAGAGGACAAAATGGTGAAGCATGCAGTGATGAGATTGAAGGGTCACGCAACATTTTGGTGGGATGAACTAGAAGCCGAACGTGAAAGAAATGGTAAGAAGAAAATTAAAAGTTGGGATAGGATGGTAGCTAAGATGAAATATAAATTTATCCCAAAGGATTACCAGATCAATCTTTACAAGAGGTTGCAGAACCTGAAGTAGAGAGGTTTATCAATGAAGTCGTACATTGAAGATTTCTACAGACTGAACATCAGGGATGGACAGAAGGAGAATGAAGATGAAAAGATAGCCAGATATATCAATGGGTTGAGATATGAAATCCAGGAAGAGATCTGCATGATGTCTGTCAGTACAGTCGAGGATGCTTATCAAGCAGCCTTGAAAGATGAGGAAAAATTAGCCAGGAGGCAAAGTCAACAAAGAAAAGGCAAAAATTTGAGCCGTGTTAAGAACCAAACATCAATATAGCATAGAAAAACCTCAGGAAAAGTACTCAACGCCTTGAAAAAGAGAT
>CBVK0100043929.1:3535-29789 GCA_900067695.1 Picea abies
CCACCAACCTCCACCTGGAAGCCTTGTCAAGAAGATCTAGTTGGAATAGGTGTGTGGACACCAATATCCACCTGGATTACTCCTCTCCCCTTAGGAAGAAATGGTCTCCATTTCATTGAGTGTCCCCATCAGGTGAGGAAATTTTTGTTGAATTTGGCTCCAAGTGAGACACTTGCCTTGGTGCAGGAGCTGCCCTGCTTTGACAACCCAATAAAGTTAAATCCTATGTTGGAGAGTGCCCTTGATGTGTGTATCTATTATCTGATCAATGTATTCATGTTCCATTCAGTCGTGGTTGAGATCTGTTGGTTTCAATTGTTCTATGATCTTCGAGGTGTCCAATAAAGTTGGAAAATATGTCCAAAAGAGGTCACATTAAACAATGGGTGCAAGCCAAGGAAAGGGGGAGTGTTGAGCTCAAAATAATTGTCACCCACAACCTTGGTGATAGTTTGTTTCAGGATAAATCCGTGAGTGTGGACAAAAACCGATCTCCCTAGATCCACCTGGATCTAGAACAAAACAGTATAGAATAATACACTTTCCCTAGATCTAGCTTATTGAATGAACTAAGAGATAAGGGTTATGGACATACCTTATGAACGCTTTCCTTAGATCTATATTGTTCCAAGCTTTGCTCCAATGCTCTCATCCCATTCATATCACAACAGAATGAACCAATCAAAGTAAAGGCAGATTAATATATTCAATAACTAGTCTATACATATGATCAAGGAGTTATGTAATAAAGTGACATCATCTTTATGGGAAAGGGACATATTGCTGTATTGAAGTAATTGAAAGTGAAAATTACAACCTGAGCCTTGATGTCATAGGTCTCCTGTCGATGGATCCTAGCTCTGACACACACACTTGCTCATGCATGAAGAAAATCAACCACTTGTGATGACCTTGCTATTGTCTCTAGCTGTTGTAGCATCAGTCTTCCATACAGTCTTGCACTAATTCTCTAATCAATCTCTTGCTACCTTGCTGCTTGCTTCTAACTTAACTTAACCCTTTCCATGAGCAATCTCCTCAATATATAGGAGAATATAGATTAGTTACTTGGATAGGGAATGATCCTAAGACATCTGGAATGCCAGCACCTGAATAACCATTCGAAAGCCAACTCACCCTTCTAGGAGATTCCCTTCTAGAAGGTTTGAGATTTTTATCTTTTTCCCCTTTAAGAACATGTTCACATCCTAATAATGAGTACAGTGTGAGAATTTTTCACCCCAGCTTAATGTAGCCTGCGAGAATCAGGCATTCTCACAGGTGAATATATAAGTAGCCTGCGAACATTCTTCAAAAGTGTGAGTTCTGGAAGAAGACAACTATAACTTTTCTCAGGAAAGTGTTCTTAGTAAAGAGTTTGATTTTCCATCATCATAACATCATCATGAAATCATCACAATGACCAAATTTGTGGATAACATAGTGTAAGGCCCATAACAAAGTGGACAGAGCTTCTGATGGGGACCTAGAAGGGGTTATTTCTGCATATATAACCAGGCCTTATCTCCCACCTGAAACTTGTGTGGTACCTGGTGTTGATCATGGTGTTGCTTGTACTTAGCATTGGATTTCTGCAAAATCTCATGGACCTATTGGAGGATGTGGTGAATCTGCTAAATGAATCTGGTGGATTTTTCGACCTGAGAATGAACATGGGAAGAATCTGTTTGTGTGGTTGCAAAAGGTATTGCAACATCAATGAGACCCAGGGGTTGGAATGCCAGCCCCACCTGAAAGGGTCTATGGCCATTGGATCTATGGAGGGCCATGTTGTAGCTGTGTTGAACATAGGGAAGACTCTCATCCCATCTACAAATATTCTTAGATTTATACATGTGCAAGATGTGCACAATCATCTTATTGACGACCCTTGTTTGGCCATCGGTTTGAGGATGGAAGGTAGTGGATTTAGTGGGCTTGGTGTCCAACAATGATCAGAGACTCGAGAAAAATGTGTTGAGGAACATGATGTACTAATCATAAATGATGGTCTATAGTATCCCAAAATGGATTCACACTCGTTTGAAGAACATATTGGAAATATATTCTATTGTGATTCTCTTATTGCAGGCTATGAGAATGGCCATCTTCAAAAACTAAGCAACCACCACAAATATGCAATCATTTCCTTTCTTTGTGCACAAAAGGCCATCCATGTAATCCATAGAGATGGATTACCAAGGACTCTCAAGAGTAGGAAGATGGGTGTATAAGCCTTTCTTCTTGATGGATGGCTTGGCAATGGCACATGCAGTGAAAGATATGATATACTTTTTGACGTCCCGTCGAAGTTTTGGCCAATAAAAATGTTGACCACAATTTTCTCCATGCCAAAATGTTCTTCATCTGACTGTAGTGAGCCTCCCAAATTATCTTTTCACTCTCTCTTCCAGGAACACATGATAAATTTCCTAGATGGCATAACAGTCCATCCTGAATGTGAAAATCAGTGACATTCACACATGTACCCAAGAGCTGATAGGTGGTGGAGAAGTCAGGATCTCACTAGTAAAGTTGGGGTCATTCATATGCCTCATGTCCATAGGAATGGGTCACGGTGGTGAGGGAAGCCATAGGAGGTCGATTGAGGCAGTTAGCGACACGATTTTTGCTCCTTGTTTTATACTTCATGTTGAGATGGAAATATTGTAGGTATGTGGACCAATTTTGATGGTAGACATTCTACAACTTCCCTTGTTTTTGTATTCCCTACAAAGGCTTTTGATCAGTGTGTATTATTGTCTCTTTTCCCAGAATATAATGTTTCCATTGACGACATGCTTTCACAATGGAACACATTTCCTTGTCATAGGTGGGGTATTTTTGGATAGTATATGAGAGTGTCTCACTATGGTATTCTATTGGATGACCATGCTAAGTTAGAACTGCTCCTACAATATAGTCATATGGATCAGTCTCTATCTCAAATGGTTGTCTTGACTTTCCTTTGCTTTTCCATGCCTTGCATTACCTTTCATTGTATTTCCTTGCCTTGCCATACCTAAACCTAGACCTAGACCTTGCCTTGCCTTTCCTTACCTTTCCTTTCCATGACTAGCCTTTCCTTGACTTGCCATGCCTTGCCATGCCTTGACATGCCACACCTTTCCTTGCCATTCCATGCCATACCATGCCTTGCCTTTCCATTCCAAGCCATTTTTATCCTTTTCCTTCCTTTCCTTGACTTTCCATGCCATGCCTTATCTTTCCATGCCTTGCCTTTCCTTTCCATGCCTTGCATTTCCTAGCCTTACCTTTCCTTTCAATATCTTTCCTTTCCTTTCCTTGCCTTGCCATACCTATAGCTAGACCTATACCTATACCTTTCCTTGGTTTCACTTGCCTTGCGATGTTTATCATTTTCTTTCCATGAATTCTATTGCCTTGTCTTCACTTTCCATTCCAAGCTTTTCCTTCTCATGCCTTGATTTGCCTTGCCTTGCCATGCCTAGAATTTCCTTTCCTTGCCTTGTTTGCATTGCCTTGTCTTCCATTTTCTTTCCATGTATTGTCTTTCCATACCTTGGCTAACCTCTCTCTGCCTTGGATTTCCTTTCCATGCCTTGGTCTAGGTCATGGTCTATGTCATGGTATAGTTCATGGTATCGGTCATGGTCAGGGTGTAGGTATAGTTCTAAGTCATGTTTTAGGTCTAGGTCTAGGTCTATGTCATTGTCTAGGTCTACGTCTAGGTCCACGCCTAGGTCTAGGTCCATGTCTAGGTATATGTATAGGTCTAGGTCATGCCATGTCTAGCATTTCCTTTCCTTGAATTTCCTTTCCTTGCATTGAATTTCCTTGGCTTGGCTTGCCTTGCATTTCCTTACATTTCCTTGCCATGACTTTCCTTTCCTTTCCTTGACATACCTAGACCTATGCCTAGACCTTTCCTTTCCATGCCTATCCTTGCCTTTACTTTCCATGTATATCCTTTCCTAGCCTAGCGATGCATTTTATATCCTTGAATTATGATGCCATGCCTTTCATTTCCATGCCATGTCGCTCGGTTTGGACATTATGTCCCCAAACCAAATTTCCAACATGTCCCTAAATGACTTGAGGAGGCGATTTAGGGCACTAGGATTAAAGTAAAAAGTTCACAAAGAAAGTGCAAATGCATAAAAATATAAATCACATTATACTAAATACAAATAATACAAATAGAAGTGTAATAATTACAAATATAAGTGAACAACATTTTCAATCTAACACTTCACCAGCTATAAATGATGTTAGTAAATCTTCTTCTTAGATTAGTAATCTTTAGAATTATTATTTAAAAATATATATATGTAAGTATATATATAACGAATAATAATTTAATAATTTAAACAAGTATTATCATATTAATAATCCAAATTTAAAATTTAAATTTCAATAATTATACAATCTTGAAAATTAAAATATTAAAATTAAACAATAATTATATATTATAATTATTTTTATGTAGAAATTCTATTTACTAATATTTATAATAATCATACACTTTATACTATGTAAAAATATATCATGTTTTCCATAAACATATTATTTAAATAAAAATTATCAATTATCAAACTTAGTTAACAACTCCATTTCAAAGGGTTCAATTCTGTAAATCACATCAATCTTTCTTAAATGCGTCCTAGAGATTGGATCCATGTAAGTCCTTCAATGTGTGTTTTAACGAGCCCAAAGAAGGTAAGCTCACAGTCTTTTCATGTTTAGAGAGTCTAGAAAAATCATAAATAAGACTCCAAGGGTGTCTTTTTCGTAAAGTTATTCTCCTAATCCCGAAAAAGAGTAAAATAATATGGAGAAATTTCTATTCATGCTTGACTAGAGTATACCTTTTTTGTAGTTAGTCTAATGAGGCCAAAAAAATGGGTAAAATACCACTCGAAATATGACCTTTAAAATCCTTTTAACGAGTGTGAAAGGAAACAAGCTCATTCGACAATCTTTTTATGTTTTGGGAGTTTGAAAAGGGCTTAAAGGAGACTCCAAGGGTTCCTTTTTCGTATAGCTTTTACAAGTATTAAAAAGAGATAAAGGTATACTCGGTAACTTATTCTCATGTATTTAATGAGCACAAGAAATAACAAAGACTGAGCTCGGTAACCTATTCTCATGTATTTATGAGCACGATAAAGAACAAAGACTAAGCTCGTTATAGAAAAGTATACTACATTACGATGGGAATGAACCCCAAGTGAGAATCACTCCTTGCAGCGTGTCTTTCTAGAGATTTACTGCAAAACAAAAGAAGCATGATGCAAATGGCTAGTGTGAAGAATAATTGCAATGGATATAAGAAAACGAGACGACAAATAGCACAAAGAAGTAGCAAGCTATTAGCAAATGAGACGACAAATAACAGTGAAGCAGTGGCAAGCACAACCATTAAGCAGGAAATCTGTTTCACTTTTTAACAAGCTTGAAACAGAAAAAGAACTATCCTCGGGTGGTACCCATGGGTGGTTGGTACTTTTCCCCTAGATGAAAAGCTAGCGGCTTAACTCCAACATGATGTCGAGAGGCTAGAGACATGGCCCCCAAGTTTTGTTTCATTCATCGACTCTTCTCTTATTGCCAATGTCTATACCCAATAGACTACTGGCTACTAATAGGAAAATTTTCACTCGCAAGGGAGGAAGAAAGAGGATCAACTGACCCAGGTGGATGAAATGAAGGTTCATGTACAAGTTCTAATGAAAGACTCGACCTCAACAGGAGAGGTGGTTGTTTCATTTTTTAATGAGCTTGAGACAAGAAAAGAACTATGCTAATAACCTCTGGGTTTGATTCTCAGACTTTTGTTTCATTTTTTAACGAGCTTGCCACAGAGAAGAAAACTATGTTTGTGACCTCTATTTCATTTCTTAACGATATTGACATAGAAACAAGAACTTTGCTTGACTCTAGTTTCAATTTTTAATGAGCTTGTTATCTAAAATAAAACTATGCTCATGACCTCTTCTTGATTATGACTTCCAAGAGGACAATGCTCTAGAAGGAATACATGTCAAGGGACAAACCTCAATCATGGCTTCCAAGAGATCTTCGTTGAATGGAAGAAAAATTCTTTGAATGAAATACATATCGAGGGCCGCAATAGGGGTAAGGAGATCATGGTATAATATCCCTATTGAAGATATCACCATGTCAACCACCAGATCTAGTTTATAAGAGGCCTCATCTAGAGTTGAACACATGGGTGGTTGATAGTCAAATGAGGACCAACAAACGTAAGTTGTTCGATAGCCACACTTTTTCCATTATGAGGAAAACATATCACTCAAAAGAGAGTGGACACGATGGCTTTCATGGTGTAAAGATAATCTCACCCAAGGAGAAAAGTAAAATCCAAGGGGTCATGAACTACCATAACATCAATATAATTTTTTTTCCCTCCTAAAGTGACAGGTAATTGAGGAAGGATTCCTAAAGGTTGAGTGATTTGTTTGTTAAAAGATAAAAGATTATGGGTGACTGACAAAAGTTGAGGACAACCTAAAGCTTTCCAAGCAGTTTAAGGTTGGATACTAACGGAAGCACCTTCATCTACAATAATATGAGGAACGTCCCTACCAGAAACCTGAAGAGTGATTTGGAAAGGTATGTAGGAAAGAAGACGAGGCTCATTTATCCCATGCCAATAAAAAATAATGGTCTCATTACTTGGAGGGGGTTCTACATCAGGAGGAGAAATGCCCCCTTGTAGGGTAGAATCTGTATTAACAAGAAAAACATGAGCAATACTAACTTCACTCTTTAACGAGAGAGTGGGATCGAACGATGACGGAATCAGATTGATCACCTGGCAGATGTTTCTCTCTAAGGGGAGAGAGGGATCGAATGATGATGGAATTGGGTTGAACAATTAGATTTCACTCCTCAAGGGAAGAGTGGGATTGACTGATGATGTAACCAAATCAACCACTTTAGCTTCACTCTTCAAGGGAATAATGGGATTGATTGATGAAGGAATTAAATCGACCATGTTAGAAACCAGTGGTGGGTCGGGAGAGAGCTTACGATAAGTAGTCGGAGGTTGTGGTTGGGGAAAAGTCATATCTTCCAACAAGCGTAAAGATTCATCCATACGAGGAAAAAAGTGAGTACGATACATGTCCCTACATAACAGGTAATGAATAGTAACTCTAGCTTTCTTACTTCCAACCTTACTTTCACTAGTTGACAGGTTGTCACCAGTATGATGACCAAAGGTTGATGACACAAGATGATGAGGGCACATAGACCACACTTCTAAGACCTTGGTTAAACCAGGGCAATCCCAAAGAAGGTGGTCACCCTTACAAATCCTGAAAGGGTATTTGGGCTTGCGAGTTGTCTTGGTAGGCTTGTGAGTCTCATCAATATTCCCAACTTGATTGACAATAACTGGTTTATTTCTTCCAGCATGTCCTGCAGTGGTTGGAAGTTTGGCCCCTTGCTTATTTTTATTCTTCTTAATATTCATTTTCTTCTTCTTCTTATCCAGTTGGTTACCGACTTCAGATCTTTCACTAGGTAAAGGAGAAGAAAGGGAAGAAGATGCAATTGGTAAAGAAGGCGAAGGGTCAACATGAGGTGGATGTGCATTCGAAACACTAGGTGCATTCGAGATTATGGGAGTGGAAAATAACCATACCAGTAACCCTATGGTAAATCTGGGAAGACTCAATGTGGCAATATAAGGAGGACCAACATTTCCAAAAGAATAAAAAACAAAATATTCCTTGGGAAAATGGGTTCCTGTGTTGGTAGTTCCAGGAATTGATGCCATATTCCCAAACTCAACCTAAGGAAAACAAACAACACACACTAAAAAATCTAGGAAGCAAACAAACAAACAAACCTTTCCACAATGAAACCACTAGTTGGTGATGAAATCCAACATCGCGAGATCAATATAGGAAGGGGATGAGATAGAGTCGGTGGAATAGTTACGTTGGTGACCTACTTAATGGACTTACACCCTAATGCAAGTTACCACAAGACAAAACTTGGGTTACCCTCCAAGGATCATGAGTGAGTTTGACCAACGTCTGTCCCAGGTACAACAAAGACTTTCCCCTTCACCATCACCTTGTTTATGAGCCCTAAATATTATGGTCTCTAAGGTTACCACTTACAAGACCAAATCATGGGGAATCACTTGACAATCAGGTATACACGCAAGGGTAGGGCCAAAACCCAAAATACCCTTGAGAGGTGCCTCAGACCGAGGTGTGAACCTCTCGAGTGATCCCCAAGTGTCTTATGACATTGTTTGTAATACGTGAATACCACTCCACTAAGACCAACGAAGTGAGATTAGTTACTCCATTGGCCCCAATGTGACCTCGTGATTAACCCTTTTGTGAGAAGGTTTTCCCAGGACAGTGACATGGCAAATGTATTTCTCTACCTAACTCAAGATTCTATGTTTTTTTTGTAGATTTGGAGAGTTATATTCACCACTTACTCCAAAGCCCTACAACTAATCTAATGTAGGTTTGCAGAGCCTTAGAAAGAAAAATCTCTAGATAGATTTTAATTAGTGCTTTAATTTTATGGATGTCTGTTACTCAAAAGGGATATGAATGCAACTTGACTATGATGTTTGATACTTAACTCCAAGAAGACTTCAAAATAAAAAATGAATGCAATGTAATCTTTTCTTTCCATGAAGGCTATCTGTAGAAAGGAGCAAGAGGTTTTAAGCAGAAAAACACTTATAACTTAAAAAAATGAAAGCTCAAAAATGCCAAAAACCATGCAATTTTTCACTCTAAAATGCAAGCTCAGAAATGCACCACCCAAAAACCAGAATGCAAAAATTATTTTCATTTGATATAATGCAATGAGATATGCAACAAACTTTAATGCTTCACTACTTTCAAATGGAATGAAAGGAATCAATGTTTAACACAAAGAGACATGAAGCAAGAAATAAAATCAAACAAAAATGAACTCAAAATGTTGAAAAGTACTCAACAAATGCAAATGTCAAAATTCTTCCAACATAAGTTCAAACAAGTACCCAAATGATGTAAAAGAGAAAGAAAAAAATCACTCTTTAATCAATTCTTGAAAATGAGTAGCAAGAAAAGGGATTCAAAACTGGGTTGTAGCAAGAAAGAAATTCTTTAACCAAAAAGAAGGAATTTCAAAGAAGACAAGAAGGCTCAATACTAATCAACCCTTGCAAATTTCTACTTGATAAAAATTTCCAAAAAATCAAGGAAACTAAAGGCCTTGTGAGATAAAGGTCGGAGAATTGAAATGTTGGAAGAATCAGGGGATCTTTTTAACCCAAGATGACTAAAAAATTTCAAAATTAAGAAGAGGTTTGAAAACTCAAACAACAAGAAATGAAATGAGTTATAGATAGTAGTTTCTCAAGAAAACAAAGTCTAAGATAGATCGGGAGAATCTGGGCTAAAATCCAATTCACAATAGACTGAGCAAAGTAAGGCAGAAACCAAGGAAAACACTCAAAAGGAGAGAGTTGTGCTCCTATAATCAAAGAGACAGAGCTCCATGGCGCTCCCTAGAAGCTTAGGGGGAGTGCCAGTCAGGCCAGTGGCACCTTGGTAGCCACTGCAGGGGAGTTTTGATCTTGTAGAAGCTTAAAAATGGCTTCCAAAAACTAAAACTTAGAAAAAGTTTAGTCAATGACTCTATATCTCTTCAATTAAGAAGAGGGAAGGGGAAAATACTCAGGATAAAGAATCAATCAAGAAGGATCTAATCACAGGCAAGGATTCCAAACAATCCAAGGAAAAGACTAGTCAAAGTCCTTTCCCAATGGAGTCGCCATTTTTCTGTTAAGAGAAATCTTACCCCGTGGATAGGATAAGCTCCCCTTTGGACCAAGAGTCCTATGTTGATCCAAAGACAGAATGAAACAAATGGGATCTAAATTCCCTTTATATATACCTTGAACAATCAAGAACTTCTGCGATCCTAGATCTTGATCTCCAAGCTCCTCGATGTGAATAAAGAACTGCAAAGACTCACAAAAGAGCTCTTCTTCCTACTACATATGATTAGAAAAAGTAAATCTATCTGCGATGATCAATACAATAATAGACAAGCGCATGCAGAATTCACAAGCTTGAAGGGAATAGGACAAGTTTATATTAATGAAAACCAAGGATAGATACTTACAAATCCATATTTGAATATGCAACACCTCCTCCAAGTATTCCTCATCCAGGCCCTTGCACGATTCTCTTATGATCAAAATGACGATACTTTCAACAAATTCATCCCCTCGGGATCAAAGGTTTGACACCTGAATTCTTCCTCCCTTTCACCTTGGAAATGCCTTCAATTTATAGGATTGGGAGGATAAACCACCATGATATAATAAGGGAATTGGTTGAGGATATGGATCCATGAGTTGGGATTTTATCCTAAGATAGTTCGATAGGATAAGATTTGACCCAAAACAACCTCATCTCTTCAGAGTTGTCCCTTAAGAAAAGGCATGATTTGCCATATTTTCCTCTAACCAAAGTGGCACTCCCCCTTAGTTAGAGAAAGAGTGCCAGTGGATCTCCCTTAATATGGATAGGGGAGAACCAACACTCCCTATACATGGACAGGGGGGTGCCACCCTTTATAAATGCCCAAAAAATGGTCAATTTTCCAATTAAAAGGCATGTTTTTGGCCTTGAAATGATGGCTTTCTTCCTCCTATATGACTTAGGGATCATGGAAAATGTCTTTCATGGTGTGAACGAGTTTTTACACATGGAAAATTTCATGTGACACTTAGTAAGGTGCATACGACACTTGCAAAATTTCATGCGACAATTAGTAAGGTGCATGTGACACTTGCAACACTTAGGGTGTGATACTTAAGTGTGGAATTTTTATGTGTAACACACAGTCTTGTCTTCCCTTGACACCAATGACAACAATTTCAATAAGGAGCACCAGTGTCAGAGACAAAATCAAGAGGATCATCCTACAACAATCCAAAGTAGGCATTCAACAACTTGATTCCATAAGACTTCTCATCAAACCATACATTGCATCTGATGACAATTTGTCATTTGACAGGATCAAATAATTGATAGGATTTCGACTCTTCAGAGTAGCCCATCATGATGAAAACATGACTCTTTGCATCCAACTTCTTTCTGCAATCATCGATAATGTGATCCTAGGTAACACATCCAAACACATGGAGGTGGTCGACTGAAGTCTTCTTCCCATACCATCATTCGACTAGAGTCATGGAAGGAAAAAATCAAGTCGAGATGCAATTGAGGAGATAATTTGCATAGTATACTGCTTCAGCCCAAAAGCAAGGAGGAAGCCCTTTGGCCTACAAAAGACATATATCCATTCCAACTAATGTCCGATTCTTGCATTCTGCAACACCATTCTACTAAGGAGTTGTTAGCGATATTTCTAGTTCTGGGGGTAAATCTTGTCCCTGGTCCGAGAAGCACGCGGGTCTGCAAGTTGCACGTAGTGCTCAAGCGCAGCTCAGGAGAATTCTTGTTTTCCTCCAAGTATCAAATCAAGCGAGCATGCTAAGTCTTGCTATTGATGGACAAGATCCATCCGCAAAGAAAATCAACGGTCATCGGAGTTTCTAAAAGCAGAGAACTCTTACATGGGTAACTCGCGATGCGCGATTGCCCGACTAAATTAGATCCGCTCGTCAGCTGTGGCACGTGGCAAAAGATCTTGTGGAGTCGGGGATCGGGGATACGAAAGTCCCATGCACATGGTATTAGGGATTCCGATATCCCGATACCCTATTTCCCGATATCGGGGGTAGTTCTTCATAGTGGAAGACAGGTGGCAGGCTATGCACCAAGGAGATGATCGTCAACAAGTCAACGGCCATAAGCCATCGGGTTTCGGGGGATCGCAAGTTTAGTGGACACAAACAGCGTGTGGAATGTGGACTAGCCGGTAGGGGCCAATTCCTGAGAGAAGGAGCTCATCGCATATTGGGATATCGGGGTTCCCAGATGCAAGGAATTCGTGCACTCCAAACTCGCGAATCCCAAATTCCCAAAATCCTGAAACATTCATCACAGACCTCAATTTACCTACCCCTTGCCACCACGTCCTTTTCCCGTACCATGACGTCTGCATTTTCTTCTCGGCCACTGTGTTCCTCCACCTGGCTCATACACTTCAAATATCATGGATCCTGTCACTTGTATCCGCCCTATCGTTTTCCCTAACCGATCACCGTCCATTCACCACTTCACGACAACTCATCAGGCCTACCATGATCCCTCCAAGAAAGATTCAAATGGTAGAATATGAAGGTTTCCATGTCCTGTAGCTACAGAGTCGGCCAGGGCCTTCCCCGATCCCAATGGAACAGTTATTGCAGCAGTTGATGGTGGTTGAACATCGTTTCCTCCATAAGTGGAAAGTCTAGGATTGACTGTAAGCTTGTCAATTCTTTCTCAGGTCCTTGGAACACGATTGCGTCTGACTGAAGTCCACGACTTCCCTAAGACTGCAGGCGCAGTAAGCATACAGACGTAATCTCTTCAATGCGATGTCTCGTTTTCGCTTCCAGTATTTTTGTTCTAAGTATATGTAGGCATTTTGGGCCACTTTTGTAAGTATCGATGGTAGAGCTAAGCTCCCGACTGTAAAGTTTCAGCAATATACTCTGGTTTCCTGGTTACGCCTCTGTGTTTGAAACTTATTTGTTTATAACAAACAGTTTCCTTTCTTTTCCATCTTTGTTTCATCTTTGCTGGAGGGTTCACAGTTGAAGGATTCACGTGGACTTAACAATCATGTTGCGATAAAGGATTTGTTGTGGCATTGTTGTATCTCTGGTATTTGTGTTTGAATGTAAAAGGATTTTGTGTTCAAATGCATTTCTTCTTCATTCTATTACATGCCTGATGTTTGTGATAGACCATTGCGCCTTTCTTGCATAAGTCTTCCACCTACTCACCCTTTACTATGACTCACTGTTTGGAGTTTATCAAGACCTCATTCTTTCATGCGTGCCTGGTCTGGTTTCTGAGTTGTTATGATGCTGTTCTGAGTTTTCCTCCATTTGATCACCCTTTAAAACAATCGTGACATTAAATTGATGGGCTTCGGGCTCTGCTCCTGCTAGCAATCCAGGAGTGACTTCCGAACGCCAACAAGAGTGTGAGGAACTGACCATTGCTAGTCAATACCATATTGAAGTAGGTATTCTTCAAAAGGTCGATTTACATACTCACCACCATTTTATGATCTTAATCATTTGATGGGTTGGCCACATTGCTTGTCAGCAAAGGCCCAAAATGTCTTGAACTTCTCAAATACAAGATTCTTATTCTTCAGAAAATAAACCCATGTAAAGTGAGAGAAATCATCAATGAAAGTCAAAACGTACCTTGCACCTTCCATTGAAGGTAGTTTGATGCAACATACATCACTATGAATCAATTCTAGTATTTTATGTTCTTGCCACACTTTTCCAAAGTCAAATGGTTCCTAATGATGCTTCCCAAGTACACGTCCCTTACAAACTCCTTGAAGGGGAAGCACCTTTGGCAAACCAACAACCATATCACTCATGGAAGCACCTTTTGAGTTTCTAGTGCTTGCATACTTTGTAAATTTAGATGTCTAAGCCACTCTTCTAATTCGTTTTTCAGTGTGAGCAACCAATGTGGTTGATTTGGGTTCAGGTCAAGTCGTGTCATGGAAATTATACAAATTTTCCATCAGGTCGAGAAGCTCGCCAACAATAATTGACTTACTTGTCTTCAAATCACGAACATAGAACCAATTTGACCAAAATTACACAATCTTACCTGTCTTTGTTGACTGAGAAACATACAACAGATTGACACTCATATTTGGCACATGATGGATGTCAACGATCTTCCCATGTTGACAAGAAACATCACCCTGGCCAACAACATCCAAAAATAAATCATTAGCAACATAGATTTTACTCTCCTTAGATTTATTCAGTCTCGTGAACAAAGAGGCATCCTTAGCCATGTGATGGGTTCACCCAAAGTCGACTACCCATTCGTTCTGTACAAAATGAGACAGCAAGGCATCATAAGTCTCGACTTGGAAGGTGAAATTATTAGTAAGTCGAAAAACAACAGACATGTCTCCTTTAAGGTTTTTAACCATCTCCTCTAAATCGTTTCTCTTCTTAATATATCATACTTTCTTCACATGTACAACCTTTCCACAATACTAACATGTCTTCTTCTTTTGACTTTGTTGTGGTGCATATTCCTATCTCCGAGGTTTGTGATCATGGTATGCATGTTGCTATGTATATTCATCAAGCCCTGCTCTTTCCTTGGGATCCATCTTGTCCTTTCCCTTGAGCAAGTGGTCCTAGTGTTTACTACCAAGCTTGCCTTCTCCAAACAATCTATGTTGATCAATAATTAAAATACCATAGAAATATTCAAAGGTGTAATCATTACCATCTTCCTTATGTTCTTTCCAGTTGGTGTGGAAAGTCGAAACGAACACATCGAATGGTGTTCTCAAGTTCATCAGGACCAACTCGATGAGTTGTCCATCCTTCTTTTGATAGTTCATTCCACATTTTCCCAATTTTAACTGGAGTTCTTTGACATGTGCCAAATAGTCCTCCATTCTCTCAAAGGAATGAGGATAGAGAGAGATCAACTATTTCTCCAACTGCATGATGTGGTTCTCGTCAACTGGGTCGAACAAGGTTTTCATCTTCTTCCAGAATTGGTGAAGATAATCAATTCCACTAAGGTGAAAATGAATCTCCTACAAGATATAGGTCTTAATGATCCCTACAACATCATCCTTCTTGATATCAACAACAAACTTCACCTGATCGTCTGTTGTATCCAGAATCACTAATTTTTTACACTACCACAATCATTTTCTCTTCAAAAGGGTTTCCATATCCAGTGCCCATACTGCATATTAATTTGATTTGTTTAGAACACCGAGATCAATTTTTCGATATCTATATAAATTTGTCTATTTTAATAAGTTCCAATCAATGAACCACTAGCCTGGAGTCAATCACACAACATATCTGACTCAAAAAGGTTTGTAGATAACAAGTCAAGGTTTAAGATATTGGCTCTGATACCATGTTGGGGAATAGGGTAGAACACAACATGAAATAGAGGACACAATATTGTAGATAATCAAAGAGAAACAAATAATTTCAAAGATAAAGGTGGTGTTTAAAGACACCATTACAACACTTAAGAAAAATGCACTATGATCATAACATCACCGTGCACGTTGCACATCTTGATCCACATGATCTATTGCACAATATCTTATATTAATAATGACCCAAGGGGTCACTTTTTATAGTCTCAAGATCTAACCAATTCCTATAGAATCCAAAGGATCTTGTCCACATGGAACTGTCGATTGCTAGAGTTGACTTCGCCAAATTTGCTCTATCAATTCGACTCGATAAGGATGCTTGACCTGACTTCCTATGCATCCAACTCATAGTCTATTGTTGGGTTGTTCAATCCAACACTGATTATCTTCGATTGTTGGTTGATTGTCTGACTGACATGCACGTTGACCACCTGAATGACTAGTGTAGTGTGATGGTCGATCACCCGATCGATTGTATCCAGGTGTAGGTCGAACTCTCAACCTACTAAACCCATGAGATGTGTGATGAACCGTCAATGCTTGAATTTCCAACAACTTACACTTAACCTCTTAAGTTGCACAACACTCAATGTGTATAATAAGTTTTAGGGGCATTAATAACATTTTTGCAGTTCTTGGTTAATTAAGTTTTTATTATATAAGAGTTACCCATGTTATTGTGACTAGTCATTATGAACTTCGTAGGAGTGATGTGTAGTCACCATAAATCACAATTCTAACCATCAACCTCTTAGTGGAGCCACTATGCATATTGGCTGATTAATCTCACCCAAATACTGATCCATAATTCTTATGCAAAATGAAGAATTTCAACATTCACTATATTTAAGGAGATGACAAAGAACCTATTGATCCCTCAACAACCCCACTATTTTTTGAGTAAAATTTGGGGGGCCCTCCTAATCTCCTTTTTGAATTTATATTGATCTTGTCTCCTCATTGCCTTGTAGTATAGTTTCTTTCCATTATTTTGAAATGAATAAGTTAGATGGGAATCCATGTTTCACTCTCTTGATTATAACTTAGTTTCAATTTTTTTTACTTGAACTAGTGTTTTCTGTAATAGGTTTTTAACTTGCTTACTTTTCAAATTTTGCTTCAATTCGTAAATCACGCCCCTTCCTCATATTTTATTTTCCTTTGGTTTAAAGTTTCTTTTATTTTCTTTAAAGTTTCCTTAGTTAATTTTTCTTCTCTTTTTGTTTGAAGTTTCTTTTCCTTCGAATTCAATTTTATTTGTTCGAACTTAGCCTTCATGTTTTGACTTATCGTTAGAACTAATTCCCCCCTCGCAACTTCCAGATTGGGCCCGATCCTTAAATCAATTCCCTCCTTCACCTTCATTTGTTGAGTTCTTCCCTTATCTCTAAATCAAGGCCTTCATTTTTAGACTTCGAATTCAAGTTTTACTTTGAAAACTTGAATTCAAGTTTCTTTTTTAAGTTTTCCTTTTGTTCTTGTTTTAAGTTCGAGTTCTTTTTTAAGTTTGAATTCAAAGTTCGTTCCAATTTACCTTTGAAATTTCCTTCCCCAAGTTAAAAATTAGGCCCTTCCTTTGCTAAACTCTTTGCTTATTTGGAAAAAATTGAGATCTAATATCACCTCCTTTTTTTTCTTTTGATCTTTTTTCTGGCATTGGGGGCATAGATGAAGTTGGCCAGAGTAAAGAGTAAATAGGCGTTTGCTAAACATTTTATTTTTGGGTATTTTTGTAAGAATTTGGCGATATAAATTTGGATAAAATGGCTATTTTCTGTTGTTTAAATTGTATTTTTGGATGTATAAATGGATTTAGTTTGCTGAAAAACTCTTGAGACACTTGGATTATACAAACTTAGCCACTCAAATCTACAGATCTAACCATTCATCACAGAATTTCGAGCAAAATCAAACGGAAAAAATCGCGAAAAAACTCCCAAAAGATAGAACGTTTAGACCACTCTAAAGAAATATACCAATTTTTTTTACCAAGCTATGATACTGAGTTATGCTAAGTTTTATTTTCTAGTTGTGAATAACTTATTCCTTTCTTTGTCACTCCTCTTTTTTTAATAAAAATATTTCTTATTTTTTTGATTTGATTTTTTTGGCTTGAATTGGAGATTTAGAAAATATCATTTTTTCCATATGGATTATGGACTTAGAGAATATCATTCTTATCATATAAACTATGAACTTAGAGAATATCAATCTTCCCAATTTGCCAAAAACACTCAACCTAAAAGTCAAACTTTGAATTACTGATGAAAAACTCTCACCAATTAATTTAATGATTCAACCACAACTCAACGAACTTATAAATAACCCATTATGTTTAGGTTGGAGGGCACTGTCCAAAAATCAATCTAGAAAACAGAAATATAGAAACAGGAAAAATATAATTCACGAAAACCGATACGAGTGTATACGGTAGAGACAAAATACATAAAGCTCTAGCGTGAGACCTAGAATTAAAAAAAATTGTAAGTCATTTGGATTACCTGATATATATCTCACACTTCACATTGGTTTTATATGTTTTTCTTGTACTTCACACAACAACCATAAAATGCATTTCTGATTTGTGACAAATCAAAGCAGATTTTTTCTTGAGTATCAATAATATTATTTTCTCAATTACAAAAACTAAATAAATATAATAATAATTGATTATTATTTTCAAAATTTTAATTTTATTTTAAAATTTATATATTTATTTATTATAAATAAAAACAACTAAATAAATATAATAATAATAAATTATTATTTTCAAAATTTTAATTTTATTTTAAAATTTATATATTTATTTATTATAAATATGAAAAAATTACATTATTAATAATTAAGAATATGAAAATAGGTTACATCACCACTGGTGAAATATTAGAAGTTACACAAAGTTAATCAAATTTTGTACAAGATATCTCAAAGACATGGTCAAAAGAAATTAAATTTTTTAATTCAGCAAGAAAGTTGTGTTTAATGGACAGCCTTTTTCTTTAAATTAAATATTTTAATTCAAAAAGCTGAAGCTGTGTTTATTGGACATCTTTTTTTTTATATTAAATTTTTAATTTAAAATAAACTGTGTTTAATGGTAATTTTTTTTTTCTAAAAAAATTATGCTTATTAGACTCTCTACTTTTTTTTTAAATTCAAGAAAGTTGTATTTAATGGAAATACTTTTTTTAAACATTGTAAATATACATATTATGTAATAGGTACACATTAAATCGTAAAAATATCCCCTGTATCAACTTTATTTATCACCAACGGGATTCAAAATAAATTATTTTATACTTTAACATTTTTATAATATCAAGTCAAGTAGACATAATCATAGTAAAAATTTTTACATTAAGCAAAAAAAACAAATAAAAGTTTTTAAATGTTTTAAGTTTTGGTTATTTTATGGTCATATTTTTAGTTTAATTTTATTTGAAATTTAGTGAAAATTTGTTGATGTAAATGGTTAATTTTATATAATCCAAGTATCTAGGGATATTAAATTCATTTATATATTCAAAAATGCAATTTAAATAACAAAAAATTACAATTTCATCCAAATTTATATAGTTCAAAAAAACAAAATATAAAACTTTAAACAAAACCAAGTAAAAATGATTAGATTTTCATAATCTGGAATGAAAACAAATGAAAACATAGATCAGTTTCTATCTACTAATATCCTTATAGCAATGTCTTTGCTACAGAGTTATAAGTCCAAGGCTATCTGCTACCTTGTAGTGCTACCTTGTATTTGAAGAAAGCCTTGGATTTATTTACTATGAGTGGTTGTTTGGACTTTGAAGATTAGGACTCAGATCTGCTCATGGAGGTTGTGGGAAGCCATAGTACACTTACAAAGGCTATCTACTACCTTGTAGTTGAAGAAAGCCTTGATCTTCTCATGGAGGTTGTGGAAAGCCAGAGTACACTTACAAAGGCTATCTGCTACCTTGTATTTGAAGAAAGCCTTGGACTTCTTTACTATGAGTGGTTGTTTGGACTTTGAAGATTAGGACTCATATCTTCTCATGGAGGTTGTGGAACGCCAGAGTACACTTACAAAGGCTATCTGCTACCTTGTATTTGAAGAAATCCTTGATCTTCTCATGGAGGTTGTGGAAAGCCAGAGTACACTTATAAAGGCTATCTTCTACCTTGTATTTGAAGAAAGCCTTGGACTTCTTTACTATGAGTGGTTGTTTGGACTTTGAACATTAGGACTCAGATCTGCTCATGGAGCTTGTCGAAAGCCATAGTACACTTACAAAGACTATTTGGATTTACCATGGTTCAGATTTGGCATCGATTTGTTCGACTCAAATCAAGGATGAATCTCAATGATCGGTTGAGACTAACTAGTCAGTGCATTTGTAATCATCTCCATATCAAAATTAGACACTCATAACCATCAACATTTTCCATTTGCCACTAATGTTGAGGTGCTAAATAGTATGTTATATAATCATAACATGTTATTAAAAATAACACTACACTCTATATAACCTAAAAAAGCACATTTATCAAAATTTACATAATTTGGAGATACAAAATGTAAAAATTAAAATTTCAATATTATTTTCATAAAATTATAAAAACATGTAATTGAATATTAATAAATAAAATATTATTTTTAATATTTATATTAAATATAGTTTTTTTTTATAATCATTGAGTTTTCAAATAGGCTTATTCTGTAGTAAACCCTAGCTTGTTTCACCTTCTCATGGTGTTTATCTTTGGTGGAGGGGATCCACCTCCTCACCCTGTCCTAATATTATTTCCTTCTACTCCCTGGTCTCTTTCATCAGTAACTTTGTTAAGTTTCCCCCTTCAAGATCTATGAAAAAATTGGATGAAATCTCTAAAGTTCCTCTTCACCCCACAACTTCGCACAATTTTTCTCTTCGATTTATTTATAATGGTCTTGTGATCTAGATGGATGTCGGTGGCCTCTCACCTATTCCAACTAGTTCATTTTGGCATTTTTCTAGTTTGGCACTTTTTTCCTAGTTTTCGGATCCCCGACTTCCGGGGTTGTTTTGAGGCCCTAAACAACGTTTTTAGGGCTTGCCACAATTAGACTACTGATAAAGTTACAGTTTGACGTCAACATGTGCAGTTCTTGGATAGACATTTCCAACGAGCTATCGTGTGCCTAAAACAAAGATCGTATGCAAAAGTTACGACCTTGGGAAGTTGATGTACTAACTTACCCCAACGGGGCCCACATGAATTTTGGCGCTTCATCTCCTAGGGTTAGGTTTTTGTATGTCTATGGTTTTGGCATTCATGTTTATTGTAAAAAATCCTTCAACGCCTCATTGTAATTATCTTCTTGCGAATGAGCGCAACCGCCACATCTCTTTTCAAAGATAAGCCGCCACCATTCTGGAAAGCTTATTTTCCACTGCATTTTACAATGTTAGCTTATTTCCTTATTAAATAGAAACCAATTTTACTGTATCTTTGTTATTCTGTGTTAATCATCTTTTAATAATAATCTCTAATCATTTCGTTCTTCTCATAAAATCTGGATCAGTGGTATCAGAGCGGTCTGCTCCTTGTCGTTCTTAATGCATGTCCCCAACGAAGTCATGAAACAAAGAATTGGGTCTCGAGCTTGTTTCTCTTGAGGAAAAAATCTCTCGCACGCCCAAGTGACCTCTCATGGAAGGAGAAAATAAAGACGATGAGACAAGAGATCCTTTCAAAATGTTTCTTGAGGAAGCCCTCATGCAACAGAGGAACGAGATGATGAATAGTTTTGTGCAAATCCTTCGGTGACTATGAATAGACGATGCATCTTCCTCAAGCGGAGGTGCCACCCCCTTCAAGGTACAAATCAACTTTGATATTCCTATATTTGAAGGTCAGATAGATGCAGATGTTATAGGCAAATGGTTGAATCTACTAGAAGGGTATTTCTTTGTCCATAACTTTTCGAATAGAGAAAATATTACTTTTGTGTTCCTCAAAGTCGTTCCCCATGTCAAAGATTGGTGGGAAACTTTCAGTGAGCAAAATGAAACAAAGGAACCCTCATTATTTACAGTCGCGGTCACCTGGGAGTCATTCAGTGATTTAAACCCCCCTTCTCTCCTCGAGGATGCTCAACCTATCGGTCAAGGATCTTCGATTCTCAGAGCCGAATTGGCTCTCTGAAACCTTAATGGTCTCATTTGTAATTAAACACAGGTCCTTTTAGTCTTTTGATGTAGGTTCTATGGCACCCACAACCTCTCCCTTTGTGTAGCCGAACTGTCAAGTTCAAGGCGCTACCTCCTCTTTCGTTATCCCTTTCCCTTATGTGACCTCGGGCTATGTCCACACACGATTGTGAGCACGGTCAAGAGTGCTTGGGATCAACCAGATTTTCTCCCCACAATACACTACCAATCACCACATGTCCCTTTTACAATATAGTGGTTTTGATTGCGGCCCACCCTCGAATTTTTAAAGTCCGATCACTTTTTGTCCTCACAGTTCTGCATGACTGTTGATCTCACGATATCAGGTGGAGCCTCTTGATCAACGGTTTAGATCTGCATCCTTTCCTTCCTTCTCTTTGTATCATGCTTTCCTAGATCTTCGCGATCTATTGACACGTTCCCCTTTCAAGTCAATGATCGTGACTGATTTCTCCTTTCGGGCTTCAGGAGTTTCAACTCTCAACTCCTACTTTTTCTGTAGTGGCTATATTTCGAAATGGAAGATTTTTTGACACTTGTCCTCCTGAAATTGATGGCCCTAGCCGCTTCGGGACTTCGGACTTCATAAATCTCAACTCTCAAATTTTCCAAAATTATTTTATCTGAAGCTCGCGATCTAGTGACATGCGTCTCCCGTAGATCAACGACTGCGATTGCTTCGGGTCTTCGGACTTCAGAAAACTTAACTTTCAACTTTCACTTTCCCTCAAAGTGCGTGTAGTTCTGTTGCATGTCCTCTAGAATCAGATGACTATAATTTAGTTCTGTTGCATGTCTTCAGGTTTTAGAGATCTCGACTCTCAACTTCTCTAGAGTAATTGTATCTGAAGTTCACGATCTGTTGCCACATGTGCCTCTGGATCTAACGGTCCATATTCACTTCAGACTTTGGGTTTTGGGAGTTTAAATTCTCAACCACAATCCTTGAAGTGATTTTTCCCAAAGCTTCAGACTTGTTGACACGTAACCCACCTGGCGATCAATGGTCGGAATCTATTTCGTCTCTTTGACTATTTCTCCTCCTATGTGCACAGAGAGGCTAAAGCTCATGCATCTTGCCCAGATCCAACGATCTGGAATGATCTCTCTACCTCCTAGATGGATCTTAGCCAGTGACTCGTGAAACCTTCAGAGCTTCTCTCCCTTGAATATTTTCCCGCTATCTCTCTTGAGATTTCTCCTTCGAACCCTTTGACTCCTTAGAGGGTTACTTTGACACTTAGTTGAATTTTGGATCTGTGCACTCCTTGCAATAGATTCTTACGCAAGACTTAGCTTCCTGCAGGTGACTGTGCATGCCTTGCAACAATCCTTTTGCACTCCTTGCAAATGGAAAATTCATGCTATCTCTTCTGATATTATGAGGCAAAACAGACTCTGTCACTCCTTGCAGCAAATTCTTACGCAATATTTAAGTCTTGCGAATGACTATGCACACCTTGCAGCAGTCACTTTGCACTCCTTTCAAAGGTAAGTTTCACGTGATCTCTTCTGAGCTTCTGAGTCAAAAAAAATTCTGTTAACGCACACCTTGCATGAACTCAATGAAGAGATGACAAACAAAACTTATCCAAACGCTTCACAGTTTCATATACTCAACAACACAACTCATTCATTCATGAAAACAATAGTAATAGGGAATTATAAATAGTAGCAACACCATGCATTGGATCGAATTTTATCTGTTATATTCATTCAAAAGTGAAATGGATACAACTAGGATAAACAAGAACTAAAACTCAACAACAACTAAATCACAACAATCTCCTATTAACTTGCAGCAACCTCATTCGAGCATACAAAACCTCTATTTATCTATGAGGGTTCTTAGGGTCCCCTCTGACTACTCATCTACTAGAGAAAACTAACTGCTACTTAATTTTCATTACATTCAATACTAGGAGTGAAACTCCTAGATCATCCATGATCACTTGGCTCCCAAGCATTTGATCTTCTTCAGTTTTTTATCATTTCAAAAAGATCTGTAGGAAAATCCAGTGATTAAGATTCCAAAATGATTCAACGATGCACTAAGGCAATGAGTTGTCTCTCCACATAAGGTTTCTAATGATGCTCCTGCATCATACTCCTATGGGAAAAAATTCATGGACTCCTGTCCATGAGCTCTTGCACAGACTTTCCATGCTTTTGGATATCAACTTCATTTTCCCAATTGACATATTCTATCGGGTGTCCCTTCCACTTGAACAAATATTCAAAATAAGTTTTCCTCCTAGTCTTCTTGCCAATTCTCTGATCAATGATCTACTCTATCGATGGGTTTTCTGCTACAAACATTTGATTTTCCCATTGAATCTCTTTCTAATCTTTCGTTTCTCCTGCTTCATATCCCCTGTAAGGATACAAGTCTGATATGTTGAATATGGACGATATTCACACATCATATGGCAACTCAATCTCATAGGAATTCACTTCAAACTTCCTTAAGATCTTACATGGTCCTATCTTCTTCATATCCAACTTATTATATGTTCCCCTAGGGAACCTTTCTTTCTTGAGGTGTGCCAAGACCTAATCCCCTACTTCAAATTGAAGCTCATTGTGATGTTGATCAACTCTTCTCTTGTACTCTTGGCTAGAGTTCTGCAATTTCTCTCTGATCTGGGTATGGATTTTTTGCATTTCTACAGCAAAATATTCTTCTCCAACACTTCTGATCTCACTCTGTTCCAAGTCTCTCAACTCAGGTACTCCTCTTGGATGCATTCCATAAAGTATTTGGAATGGGTTCTTTCCATTTCTCATGTTTGGTGAGTCATCGTATGCAAATTCTGCTTGTGGCAGAATCTAATCCCACTGATTATGATGCTTAGTGACTAGAATCCTCAATAAGTTCCCCAAAATTTTGTTCACCACCTCAGTCTGTCCATCTGTATGAGGGTGATAAGATGAGATGAAGGACAAATCTTTCCCCAAATGCTTCCACAATGTTCTCTAGAAATGACCAACAAATTTGGTATCTCTGTCTGAGACAATACTTTTGGGTAATCCATGAAGACGTACAACTTCCTTAAAAAATAAATTTGCAACATGTGTTGCATCACTGGTCTTCTGGCATGGGATAAAGTGTGCCATCTTTGAAAATCTATCCACCACCACAAATATGGAATCACATCCTCTTTGTGTTCTTGGAAATCTCAACACAAAATTCATTCTTATTGCATCCCAAGGCCTCTCTGGTATTGACAATGGTTGATACAATCTAGTGTTTTGTCTTTTATCTTTTGCATGTTGGTAGATTCTACATATGTTCACAAATATTATCACTTATGTTCTCATACCTGGCCAATAGTATGAACTGCAAAATTGTGCAAATGTTTTATCATGGCCGAAATGTCCATCCAATCCTCCACTATGCTTTTCCTTCAAAAGGTTATCTCTCATTGAGAATTTTGGTATGCACAATTGATTTCTCTTGAACAACAATCCCTCTTGAATCATACACTCTGTCCACTGACTCTTGTCTCTCAACACATGATTTTCACATGCTTCATATGCTTCCTTTAAATCTAAATCATCACAATACATATCCTTAAGGTAATCAAACCCCAAGGTCTTGACCTGGAATTCTTGCAGAATCAAACATTTCCTGCTCAATGCATCAACAACTTTGTTAGCATTACCAGAAATAAATTTTATGACAAAAGTAAAATTATGCATAAACTCAATCCACTTTTCATGTCTCTAGTTTAGCTTCTCCTGTCTGGTTATGAATTATAAAGCTTGGTTATCAATGTACAAGACAAATTCCTTTGGAACAAGGTAGTGCCTCCATTTCTTCAAGGCTTGAATTATGACATAGAATTCTTTATCACATGTGGAGTACTTTCTCTTACTCTCATTCAAATTCTCACTGAAATATGCAACTGATCTATTATCCTGGCTCAAGACTGCTCCAATTGTAACTCCACTTGCATCACATTTCAGTTGAAATGTATTTCCAAAATTTGGTAAGACCAGAACTGGTCATTCTGTTATTTTCTCCTTCAATATATTGAAGCTCCTCTTGGCCTCCTCTGTCCATTTAAAAGACTTGTGCCTCTTCTTCACTGTATCCATCATTGGTGCACAAATTCCACTAAAATTTCTGATGAACTTCCTATAGAAACTTGCTAATCCATGGAAGCTCGTCACTTCAAATGTACTCCTTGTTGATGACCATTCTTTGATTTCTTTCACCTTCTATGGATCCATTTTCAATTCATTTGAAGAAATCACAAAACCCAAGTAAATGAGTTATGTCTTCATAAAAGAAGACTTCTTCATATTTATCAACAATTTCTCATGTTGTAGTCTCCTCATCACTAATGTCAGATGTCTCAAATGCTCCCCCTTAGTCTTTCTAAAGACCAGTATATCATCCAGATATACAACCACAAACTTGCCAATGAAATCTTTCAGTATTTCATTCATCAACCTCATAAAAGTGCTTGGGGCATTTGTTAATCCAAATGGAATAACAAGCCACTCATACAACCTTTCATTTGTCTTAAAGGCTATTTTCCATTTATCACCTTCTCTCATCCTTATCTGGTGATATCCACTTTTCAAATATATCTTAGAAAATAATTTTTCTCCACTTAAACAATCCATTAAGTCATCCATTCTTGGCAAAGGAAATCTATACCTAATGGTGATCTTGTTTATGGCATTCTTGGCAAAGGAAATCTATACCTAATGGTGATCTTGTTTATGGCTCTTGAGTTTGTACACATTCTCCATCCTCCATCCTTCTTTGGACTCAAGATAGTTGGTATTGAGCCTGGACTCAAGCTTTCTCTGACCAAACCCTTGTCTAACAAATCTTGGACTTGGTTCCTTACCACCTCATTCTCTTGAGGTGTCAATCTGTGTGAGATCGGAAGAGCGTCGTGTAGGGAAAGAGTGTAGATCTCGGT
>CBVK0100043930.1:0-29782 GCA_900067695.1 Picea abies
TTTTGATTTGGGGTTGATTTTCATGTTTTTAATGCAAAAATATGAGTTTTTTTGGGCTAGAGTTCTCGTTTTGAGGTCACAGTTCTCATTAAGTTGGTAATATTGTTATATATCATATGTACACATACATATTACAACTTGGGGATCAAGCTGGGGTATTACATTTCCCTCCCCCTTATTTTTTCACTGTCCTCAATGCATTTATATACAAATGTATATTCATATTTTCTCAAAATCCACAAAACGACATGGGTACTCCTCCTACATAGCCTCTTCGTGATCCCACGCGGTGTCCTCAAGATTATAGCAGGGCCACTGGACCTTTTCTAGGCCGATGACACAATTCTTGAGCACCTTGGTCTTCCTATCCAATATGTGCATCGCTTGGACCTAGAAGTCTCCTTCATGCTCCACCTAGGTCACAGTCCGATTAATCACATTGTTAGGATTAAGCATATATTTTTCAACAAAGACACTTGAAACACATTATGAATTTGCATGAATGAAGGTAATACAAGCATGTATGCAACTGGGTCTATCCTATATAGGATTTCAAGTGGCCCATAGTGTCTTGTTGCCAATTTTGGGCAGTATCCCAATTTCAATGAACTCTTTTTGGATTTCACTTTTATGAATACATGCTCCCCACTCTAAATTCCCTACGTGTTCTACCTTTCATCGGGGAAATTTTGAGGTAAAAAATGGACCTCAAAACAAAAAAATTACTGTTAAAATCAACTTTAAAAGAACTAGGAAGATTCAAGATGATGATGTCAACCATAAGGGTAAATAGTTTTGGAGGGAAAGAAATAAAACTACTTATTTTCATCGTATTTTTGACTTATCTGCATAGAGGTTTACTTAAATTTCAAGTGTAAGCACTTGTTGGATGCATAATTAAGTTATGCATCCAATGAGTACCCACTCTACATACTTTTGATAGATCCATAGTGAGTTCAACTGGAAATATATGACAATAACGTGTTTAGAGTTCCACATCCAACGAGTTCCTACACTTGAAATTTGAGTAAACCTCCAAGGATATAAGTAAAAAATATGATAAAAAAATAGTTTTCTTTATTTTCATTTGAAAATTTGTAACTCTTAGGTTATTATTAACTATTAGTTTATTATTTTTTAGGAAGTCCATTTTAGACCTCAAATTTCTCCTAATGGTCTGCATGGCTCTTTTTCCTTTGCTATGCAACCTTTAAATTATGTTTGATCTTTATCATTCACTCTTCCATTTCCTTGAGTAGCTTTGGCCCAATAATGGATATGTCTATTGGGTTATCCCAATGCACTCGTGTGTTGCATTTCTTTCCATACAAGGCTTCAAATGGACTTATCTTCAATTATGCATGATACCCATTATTATAAGAAAATTCAACCAATTGAAGATAGTCTTCCCACTTGGAAGGCTTGTCCATTACATACATTCTCAACATATCTTCAATCACTTGGTTAACCCTTTTTGTCTTTCCATCCAACTCTGGATGATATGTTGTGTTAACATTTAGATTTGTTCCAAATCCTCTAAACAACCATTTCCAGGAATTGAAAGTGAACTTGGGATCTTCATCAGATACTATTGCCTTAGGCACACCATGCATTTCTTTCATATAGATTTATGTGATATTGGCTACCTTATGAGCTTATTTATTGGTATAAAATGTGCAACCTTTGTAAGATTATCGACCACTACCATGATGGAATCATGCTACCTTATTTTCTGGGAAACTCCACCTGGCTATATACTCAGCTACATCTTTCTTCATTCCAGGCCAAAAGTACTAGCCTCTTACACTTGCAATAGTTCTTCGGTGCCCTAGATGTCTAGCATAAGTCACATTGTGCATCTCTTTCAACACTAAATTTATCAACTCCTGGGAATTAGGAAGATAAACTGTGTCCTTGTATAAGAGGATTCCATCCTCTTTCAACGTGTAAAATTTATATTTCAGTTGTACATTACCTTGCTATAAGATTTCTTTAACTAGTAAATAATGTTGGTATGATGCTAAAACTTCCAAAATTTTATCCTTAAGATTATCCCTATACATGTTAATCATTGTAGCATACATCTCATGCACCCTCCTATTGAGTGCATTAGACTATTTTTTTATCTTTACTCTTGATGTGAATTATGTCAAAATCATATTCACGGGAATTTTAGCCATATGATTTTTCTGGCATTTAACGTTGGTTGTTCAAACAATCATTTTAGACGACTATGCTCTATCCTAAACTCAAAGCTTCTTCCCATGAGATAATTCATCCACGTCTTCGAGGCATGAACTACGACTCCCAGTTCCAAGTCATGTGTGGCATAGTTCTTCTCACACTCTTTCAACTTCCTTGATTCATAACATATGACATGCCAATTTTGAGTAAAGACTACACATATTCCTTCCTTGCATGCATCAATGTACACCACAAAGTCCTCCTTTGGATTAATTTTTTCTAAAATTGGTGCACTTGTAAGTAATTCCTTCAAAAGAATACCACTCTCTTCATAATTTGAAGTCCATTCAAAATTTAGGCCCTTCTTTTGTAGTGAAGTGATTGGATGTACAAACTTGGAGGAACCTTCAATGAATCTCCTATAGTGACCAGTTAGACCCATGAATGATCTCCCTCTGAGATATTGTTTGGTATAGACCATTCTCTGTGTTATCCCTCGAGATGTTCCAGGCTATTATTGGGATGATGTCGAGGCATCCCAAGGGCCAAGACTCAGGATGAATATTAAGGCCAGATTTGCAGTAAGATATTTATGCAATATTTGGGAAGTTTTTCCCTCTCTCTCTCTCTCTCTTCCTCTTCTGAAATTATAAGACCTTAAATAGTCTCGGCCTAAATGACAAATTCTCTCAACTATCATAGGTATATGCCTACAAGTGTTTAGGACAATCAATATGTAAAAGGAGAATGAAGTGATGAATTGGAATAAAAACAAGATAAACATACATGGCACTACCGAGATTGAATCATGTAGCTTATGGAAATAGAACAATGTACTGAGCAATTAAGAATTCAAAGTCTCTAAAAAGTGTATAAAGCTCAATAAAACATAATTCAAACAGTTAACATATTCATACACTTAAATTCAAGGAGGTACCCTCTGCATATCATTCAAATGCATACAAGAAATGGTCATACATTCAGAGGAATTCACTTTTGTGTCAATACCAGACATCATACAATAATACTGAACATGAAGAATGGATTATTGTCTAAGCTTTTATAAATTAGATATGATACAAGAAAGAAAAAATGGGAGGACATGTTTTACAAGAACACAAACATAATAGAATAATTACAAATTGAAAACTTAAACGCAGGGGATGAATCTTTGGCTCCTATTGCATTTATCAATTGATTGTGATCAAGGTTTCTAGTCAAACAACATCAGTTATAAGAAACTCTTCAATTCCCCAAAGTGTTGACCTCAAAAATGGTAAACAACGGGTTCCTTCATTGTATTTTATTCCTTTTGCTCATTCCCTAAAACCGCTTCTTGAAACCATTTCCAGCTTATTGAATATTCTTACAGCTTCTTGATTCTTGAGCGGTTTTCCTCCTATTGAAATTGTAAAAATTACCTTCACCCACTAGATTTATGTTATGATGAGATCATGGAGCAGCTGGAGATTCGCAGGAAACAATACCCATCATGCTCTTATCCTTAGAAATATATGCAATCATTTTCTTCTTTAGTTGGAAGCTCAAAATCATAATTGCACATGCATGAGACTCAACAACCGTCGGATCAAAATCAGGGAACAATCTCAACCATCGATCTTTGAAAATGGGACTTCATGTGGCCAAAAAATATCCTCTATGCTTGGTGTATCGACGATTGAGGTGTCAATGATTAGGGAAAAGTTGTGATTATAGGTCATCCATCTTGGGCTGACTATGAGCCCTCCATCACAACCTAATTAAATATGGGTCATTGATATGTGGAATGATGAGCCTGACATGCCTGGAAATAAAAAATTAAAAATAGATTGTTGATCTGGAATGCAATCAAATTTGGGTCGTTAACTGATTGAACCTGCCCTTTCTTTAACAACATCGTCATCGGGATGATCATGGATAACTTACGACAGGGAAATCTCACTGTGTTTCTCTGACGATGATGTCCACAATGATCTCCATTGTTAATATTTCACCGAAACAAGGAGAGTCATTGATCTGGCTAGACCATAAATATAAATCAACAAAGGAATTTGATGGTTATGTTGACGTGACCCTCGATACATGGCGGCCTTATACTAGTCTATGATGATACTAATGTTGCATGGAGGACATGACACATGTTACCCTTTTCCGTGATGTTGACCTGTATCTACGGTGGGTTCCCCATGTCCACGTGGAAACTGATGGTTCTCATTGACAGTGTTGCGCTAGCATGTCGAACTGTCATCTCTTTTCATTTCTCCAACAATGATCTCTCCATAATCTCTATCGTTGATCTTTCACTAATGCAAGGAGATCCATCGATCATAGCCCAACCAAAAACCCAAAATGACCAAGGAAAACAAAATTATGTTGATGTCACTATGGAAACATGGTGCCTTCTCCCTAGTTCACATTGGCATTGAGGTGGCATGTGGGCATGACATGTGTCACCCAAATTCAATACATTTACCTATGTATGTGGCGAGCTTCCCATTTCCACATGTTAGCTTCTAATTGGTATGATAGGTGCCTTGCTATAAGTGACTTCATGCATACGTCACTAGGTACGTGCGTCCATTCATCGTTACTTTGCGTAGGAAATAAAACATGATGAATATTAGGCCATTGATATAACTTTCCTTTACCAAATCTGGAACCTCCTTCGGAGGTGCGCCCATTGGAGCTATCGAGATCCAAGACTCATGAGGGACTCCAATAAAGGAACTCCGACGATTGTTGATCTAGTGCCACAAATAGGATCGGATATGGACCGTTAATCTTATTTGCCCCATTCATATGATTAAGAGTGAGGTTCAGACAAGACTCCGAAGAGGGGACTCCGAAGGGACTTGGAAATACAAATATGGACCGACCATTGGAAGTTTGAGAATCACTGAGGGTTGTTTATCTTGCTGTGGACGAAAGTAAAATTTGGCTAAGGAAAAAACATTATCATGTTGACATATTCTTGGACACATGGCGCCCTCTCACTGGTCCATGTTGGCACTAATGTGGTGGACATGTAGGACACATGTCACCCAGGTTCGAGACATTTATCTGTGCATCTGGTGGATTCCACCTGTGAACGTGGAAGCCATTGATTGGCTCTGACAATGCTCAGCTAGTGGGATGACACAACACCTGGTTATGAGGCTTTAATACCATTGATTGGTCTAACTTGAAAAGGTCTGAGAGTAGATAAGGTTTTCCATTTCAGATTCCTCTTTGGAGTGTTGCAAAATTAGTTTCAAACAAGACTCTGAAAAGGGAATTGCGAAGTAAATATCGACTGTCTATCAGAAATCTAAGGACAACTAAGAGTCGTTGATCTAGCATGGTCAAAAGAAAAAATTGACTTAGTAAAAATTCATCATGTTGATGTCACCCTGCACACATGGAAACTTTCTAATGGCCCATGGTGGCACTGATGTGGTAGGGGGGAAGGACACGTTTCACACGGATTTTATATTTTTACCTATGTATGTGGTGGGTTTCCCGCGTCAATGTGGCAACCTCTGGTTGGATATTAAAGTGATCTGCTAGTGGGATGACACGACACTTGGAAGGGAGGCTTCGAGACTAGTGATCAGATCTGGACCGCTCATCAAGGGGGTGTGTCTACTTAAATCTAGGCCTTTGATCAGAGGTGCCCCATCAAAGTGACCGATGCTTGGACTTCCAATAAGACTCTGAAGAGGGGACTCAAAAACTGCATGTCGATCGTTGATCTTCTTTTCCTATGTTCATTCGATCTGTTAGGGTCCCAAAAGTTAGTGGCATTTGAATCTTATGCAAAGGTCTCATGGTAATCCCCTAGAATATTTGCGCTTAAGTTCTTTTGAGGAATGATAAGCCCCTTTTGGATTCTGACAAGCTCCTTTTGAACTACGATGAGTCCCCTTTGAACTGGGATGAGCCCCTTTTGTACTGCAATAAGCCCCGAGGGATTAATTTTTCCTTATGCACACAAGGGCATGGATTTTATTGTTGCTTCTCAATTCTCCCTTAGGAAAATTTGACTTTGAGTTGCACAGAGGGTTTTGAAACTCAATTGTCTTCTGCTATCTCACCCAATCTCGGCTTGGCCACTTTATCAAATCCTTGTTTCTTTGATAGGAACAAAAATGGTACTAACAATTTGATTGCCTCAATCTTCTCTAGATCCATTGCTATGCCCTCCTCTGAGATAATGTGGCCCAAAAGTGGATTTGACTCTAATAGAAAGTACATTTTCTTAACTTGGCATACAATTGGTGCTCTCTCAACACTTGTAGTACCAACTTCAAATGATTCTCATGCTCCTCCTCTGTCTTGGAGTATATAAGAATATCATCCAAGAAGATGATAACTTTTCCAAGTAATCTTTGAACACTCCATTCGTCAAACACATAAAAGTCACTGGTTCATTTGTCAACCCAAATAGCACCACTACAAACTCATAATGGCCATACCTTGTCTCGAAGGATGTATTTCTTACATCCTCCTCCTTGATTCTCACTTAATGGTAACTTGACCTTAGGTCAACCTTGGAGAATATCCTTTCTCCTTTCAGCTAATACAAAAGGACATCGATCCTTGGCAGAGGGTACTTGTTTTTTATGATGACCTTTTTCTGTTGTTTGAATTCAATACACCAACTCAGAGTTCCATTTTTTTCTTCACAAAGAGCACTGGAGCACACCAAGGTGAGACACTTGGTAGTATGTACCCCTTCTTCAAGAATTCTTCTAGTTTCATTTGTAACTCTTTCAAATCTAGTGTTCTCATTCTAAATGGATTCTTGGACACTAAGACATCTCTAGACATCAAGTAAATGGAGAAGCCATTGTCTCTCTTTGGCAACAATCCTGAAAATTCCCCAAACACACCTTCATATTCTTTCAAGACTGGATAGTCTTCAATATTTGGCACTTTATCCTTGGCTAGCTCTTCCATTTGTGTTTCGTATATCTAGCACCCTTTTTTGAAGATTATTTTCAATTGTAAAGATGAAATCTCTCTTATGGATATAGGAATTGGAATGCCTTGAACTATCCTTAACTTTCCTTCCTCATCAATGCATGTGAAAGTCTTGTTGTAGAAATCTATGACAACATGATGTTTTTCCAACCAATCCATATCAATAAAACAACCATATGACCCAAGTGGTACGATGTTTAAATCTGCCTTAGTGCTCACTCCATTCATGTCCACGAGGAAATCCTTAATAAACTCGTTGATTCTTCTCTTGGTTCCAGTGGCTAA
Source organism: Picea abies (assembly GCA_900067695.1). Classification (NCBI taxonomy): domain Eukaryota; kingdom Viridiplantae; phylum Streptophyta; class Pinopsida; order Pinales; family Pinaceae; genus Picea; species Picea abies. The sequence goes on from CBVK0100043930.1 coordinate 7,432, forward strand.
TTGAACCAACCAAGTATTTTCATTTTTACATCTATTCAATTTAAACCTTTCAACTTGATTAGGATCTATACAACCATGACTAACTCTAGAATCAATAAAAATAGCTATGGGTTGATTATCAATCTTACCTTCCACCTCAATCATGTGGGATTGATGGTATGTTTGTCTATTTTCCAAGGTTGCATAAATACTTGGTATGCTTATTCCCATGTCCTCCACTATATTATCTTCCTAGATGTTATGTGTAGTCCTCATACTATCTCATTTGTGAGGACAATATTTATACATGTAGTCTCCTTCACATCCCCAACACTTTATGGGTTGTTTCCTTGGTCTTTCCCCAAGGAATCTGTTATCTTAGGCTCACTTATGCCGGTTTCCTTTGCTGATATGCTTGAGGATTTATCCTAAAGAAAGGTGATTTATACCCCTTCATCCTTTGATCCATCTTTCTTTTATCCTTGTCATCCCAAGATTTTTGAAAAGATAGCTTTCCCTTGTTATGCTCATACAAGTATTGGATTTCCTTATTTATTTTCCTCTACAAGTTATTCATACTATATAACAGTTGAGAGTTAATTTGATTATGATATTCTTGGGCTCTTATCAATATTTCATTATCATCCATGTATATTTTCACTTCTTTGTTCATGCTTCTCATGGTCTCTACCAACTCTATGGTTTCTTCTCTACCTCCTATGTTCCCATTGGATTTTATTTATGCATTTCCCAAGATAATATTTAGACCTCTAATTTCATTTTCATGGTTGTATGAACCTTGGGATCCTCCATTTTTTTCCTTGCAATGGTTTTTTTATTCAATTATGAGTTCTACGTGGTATTCCTATACCCCAATTCTGCAAAATGTGCATGCAACAATAACTATTAGATAATAATTATTGTCAAATTTATCACAACTTTGCAACTCTAGAAAAAAATATGCATAATTTTTCCCTTTAATTCCACAATTATATATATATATATATTTGATGTATTCAACTTCTCAAATCTCAATTATGATCTCATAAATCGATTATGTTCCTCAAGATCTTTCCAATGACAAATTTCTTGCTCAATTATGTGCTCTAAGCAAAAAGTTATGGCCTTTTGAAGTTCTTGGGCATGTTACTCTTTCCTATGTCAACATGCCTAAGTGGAATTTGGGATAGCGCGTGTTATTGATGTGGCACCTTGGTCCACTTGGCACCCTCATGGTAGAGACTAATGCCTACACGTCACCCAACTATCTACTTCATCAAGGAACCTTGAATTCCCAATTGTTCATCATTTTTAAATATTTCTCCTTTGCATGGGCCACCATGAATTCGGTATTTTTAGCGTCCCAAGCTAAAATTCACCCTACAATTATTGAATTGACATGATTGTTTGTTCTTGCATCAATTTTGAATACAAATTCAACCTGGATTTACTTAGAAATTTGGGGATTTTCCCAATTCCCCATGGTCAATTGTGTGACTCCATTAATTTAGCTAAATTTGAAATTGTAATCGTTGAATTGACACATGCAATCATCATTTCGATGATTATGAGGGACTATAGCTCGGAATTTTCTGAACGAATTGGAGATTTTTGCCAATTTCCAAGACCCCCGCACCCCTCCTCCCCTCAAATTTCACATAGGTAATTTTTTCAAATAATTTGTAGGTGTTTTAAAAAGATTTCCTCTACGCTTTGTTTCTGGCCCATGCAGGTCTAGTGTTTGAACCAAATCTCTAAGACCAAAATGTAGCACACCCATACCTTTGTCGAGGATCTATTCACACACAATGCTGAAATCCACACTATACTTACTGTAATTTTCAAAAATTTCCATAATCCTAGCTCACAAAAATATCGCTGATACCATATTTATCAAAATTCAAGCTTCCTTAAGGATGATATAACCACATAATCTGCTTTGATACCATAATTATGCACCCTGGTCACCCTACCATGTATACTTCTCTAGAACCATAGCTCTTATACCCACATTTTAACCTGTCATGCATGCATGTATGCAATATTCCATATAATGCACTCATAACATACACATGATTGCTAAATTAAACATGAATGCACATGCATGAACACATAAAAACCATACCATCATATATACACAAGGTGAACACAACATTAGAGCATATAAAACTATAAAAAATAATACTTATCTTTTGTAAAAGCACCAACCAGATGTAGACCTCATAATTCCCATCCATCCATAGATTATGATACTCCAATTCTATTTGCGGTCGGTCACCCTCAAGTTGGGACTATGACTCCACTAGGAAAAAGGCTCCTTAAAGGCCAACTATGGTATGACAATTAATATAGGTAGTAAACTAGGCCAAGGTACCAAACTCCTATAGCAATTCCAACCGATAAATTCTCATTCCCCTCAACCTGCACAACCCAAGGAAGTGGACCCCCTTCTTTACAATGTAGTTCCTCGGGATATCCCCCTTCCCTTCTAGGGCCCCAACACAGGTCAGATAGGAAGTATTTGAGTTGTGGATATAGGAACTCAAATTATCAAGAAATGAACATGGAATGGAAAGGAATGGCCCATTTTCCACTAAGTCCCCAAACTTGTGTATGCATGCCTCTTTTCCAACATGTGGCACTCATGGAGCCACTCTCCCACCTCTTAGGAACTTGTCCCCATGCATTGGGAACTTAGGATATATCAGGAGATTATGACTTAGGCTAGGAATATTTTAATATATTTTTGGCTTAGCTCCCTTCCTAAGCCCCTTATCCCCATTGTTAGATAGATGTCTTAGGTTGATGGACAATTGGTTTGGATTAATGGTTGTCATTTCTTTCAACCCTTGGAGAGTGATATTTTAGATTGATGTCAACCCTTAGAGATTGATGTCAAACCTTGGAGGATTCCAGTAGCAAATTCCAGTAGCGCAAAGGTATGTGTAAGGGACCCAAGTTTGTTTGAGGTATAAATGTACTAAGATCAGTGAATATTCATGTAAGACTATTCTGCATGGATAGTACACATCATGCCATTTCTGTTGATATGTGGAACGCCACGTGGTTTCTCACGGTTAGTGAGATATATCCTTGTGAAGTTGGAGGACCCCCAAGAGTATTCTAGAAGCCCTTAGAAGGTCAACAAGAAATCAATTATTCTAGAAAGTCTTCAATAAAATTCCTAGTCAATGTGGTTGCCAGGAGAAATTAATTAAATAATTAAGTTGACAAAGTGGTTAAGTGTACAACGTGACTAAGTGGACAAAGTCGTTAAGTGGATACTTCTAGAGGAAGCTACTTGGAGAGTATAAATAAGAGAGCAAGGGTATCCCATTAGAACCTATGGAGCATATTGAATATATACAAGTGACTGAGGTAACCAAAGTATATCTAAGGCGAATTTCATAGGGAAGGTGAAGCAAAGAAGGTCGAAATTCAATGGAGGATAAAGTCTTTTGATGATGCTTTCTACAGGTCATCTCACCATTTTCACAAAAAAACTTTTTCTAGAATGATTCAGATAGAAAACTATGGAGGTTGTTGAGACAACATATCCAAGTAACCGTGATAAATATTTCATCTTGTGGGTCATTGTAGTTTGGAAGTTACAATATGTGGAAGATAGGGTTTGTGGCTAGTCCCGAAACTAGTCTAAAATAGGTGTTCCAGGTAAAAACGTCATTATTTTTTCATAAAAGATCCAAATTTAGTGAGACAAAATGAATTGGTTAGAGTACAATCTGTAGTATTTTTTTTACCATTTTCAGATCCATATAACAAATATTATGTGTGTGGCATTCTCTACACATTCACTCTCTAGAATAAACCAAAATTCAGCAAGGTCTACCATTTTTTCTATAACTCCTTTTCTGAGAGGTTCCAAGTAGTGAAAACAAGAGGATTTGTAGAGAAGACATTGAAGAATATTGTGTATAATTTTCAGACCTTTATGCATTACAGGTACAAAGTTATTCTTGTTGCAAGTTAGGGTTGTTGACTAATCCAAAATTAGTCATGACTAATCCAAAATTAGTCATGTGAGACTAAAGTAAAGTTTGATAAAAATGTTAGTCTCTTGTTGTTGAATTTAAGGAAGGTTTGCAGGTCTATGATCACATACAACAGGTCTACTACAGAGTTACATGTATGTTTATATTCATGTTTTGAATGGTTACATTTGGTCATGACATGGTACATGCTTGAGGCTACATAACAATGAGGTTTGACACATGGTTTTATGTAAGAGTTTATGGTATTTGGCTTGTGGATTTGTGATGTATTATTAGAGGACTTTTGTTCATTGTATTGATGTATGTTTTGGTATATGGTTGAGATATATGTTGATTCCTTGGATGAGATACTTATTTGATGAGTTGGCATATACATGAGGTGTATGGTATGGTGATGTTGGTACATCTTGATTAGGTATAACTTGGCTTGTTATTGATACATGCTTGGTACATTGTTAGAGGCATTTTTTGGTAATATTGTTGGACATATTTGTAGTGATATTGTCACATGGTTTATGGTTGATGTGGCATAGATATCTTGGTATCGATGATGGTTGTGAGGTGTTATGATGTGCATGGTTGATGCACTTGTGATGGTACAGGTTGTACTAGTTGTTGATGTACATGATTGGTTGATGAGATTATTGTGACANNNGTTGTACTAGTTGTTGATGTACATGATTGGTTGATGAGATTATTGTGACAGGTTATTTTCACAGGTTGTTGGTTAGAGATTGTTGGTATAGGTGTTTTTACAGGTTGTTGGTATAGGTTTCTTGGTATAGGTTGTTACAGGTTGCTTGTTATAGATTGTTTGGTACAGGTTGTTACAATTTGTTGGTACAGGTTGACAGTGAAAAAGTGACAGTGACAGGTGTCTACATTTGGCACTTATATTTCAGGGTGGTAGGACAGGGCAAGGATAGGTGGTTGTAGCCACCTTCCAGTTATAGCCAAAGAACATAGGAGGTTGTATCTTCCTTCTGGTTGTATCCATAGAATTGGGGAGTTGGAGCTTCCCTCAGGTTGTAGCATGAGAAACTGGGGGGTTGGAGCCTCCTTCCAGTTGGAGTTGGAGAATTGGAAGTTGGCGCTTCATTGAATTTAATTCTTAAAGACATATAAGAAAATAATCTCGTGGTTTTCTCCCACATTGGGTTTCCATGTAAAATATTGGTGTAATGTGCATTGTGGATGTGTCTATTATTGTTTATTATGCACTGATGGATGTTAATGTTATATGATGCAATAACATATTAATGATGAAATGATGAACATTGTTGAATAATTTAAAGGAATATACATTGTGGTTAAAAGGATTAATAAGTGGTATAAATTTTTCATTATTGATTCACCCCCCCTCTCAGTAATCCAACAATTGGTATCAGAGCAGGTTCCTTCAGGAAACAATTTAACCACTGGAAGGAGATCATGGATTATACTGAGAATGGAGTACCATTGTTTAATGGTCAAAATGGTCTAAAGTATGAGATGTGGAGCATAGGGATGATAACCTTTTTATAGGCACATGGATATGATATTTGGTATTCAGTTGTGACATGATACAATACTACAAAGAAATCAAAGACTGCAACCAAGAAGGAATTGAATAAGAATAACAAAATAACAATGGATTTCATCTAGGAAGGATTACTTGATCCAATAAGATAAAATGTTGGTAAATGTTAATCAACTAAAGAAATTTGGGATAAGTTACATTATATCTATTCTTCACCCATCACAGAGTTATCAAAATTCAAAGAAGATGCAGGTACAGATCAAGAGGAAATATGTTCATCATATCAGACAGATTCAAAAGAAGAAGAGTACATAATCAACATAAGTATGTTGTTTTTCTTTAATTGTGAAAAACACATACATCTTGAAATTGAATGCCCTGAAGGTAATGAGACAAAAAATTCATTTGAAATAGAAGAAAATTATGAAGAAAATTTGATCAGTTCTTTAGATGATCTAAAGAAAGAAAGAGAAGAAAACAAGTCACTCAAGAAAGAATTAATGAAACAAAACAAAAGTTTTCAAGGTTCTGAAGAAGCTCATCGTATCATCAAGAATTTAAGAGCTCAACTAGAAGAGTCTAGAAGAATTGAAGAAACTCTTGAATATAAAAAGCAGTTTTTAGAAGCCAACATAGCAACATAAAATAGAGAAAATATACTGACATATCATCTCAAGGAAAGAATCGATGGATTAAACCATCTTGAGGAAGAGTTTGGTTAAGAAGAGAAAAGACTCAAAGAAGAGATAATTACATTGAAAATACAACTTGAAGAAGCAAAGAGAACATAAAAAGTAATAAAATCTCAGATAATGAAGAAGGAATAAAAGATTGAGAAGCTTGAATAAGAAGTTGTCACACCAAGACTCAAAGTCATTAAGCTCAACAAGAACATTGAAGAGACAGAAACATCCACGTCAACAGTAGAGAATAACGAGAAGCATTCTAGGTTGCTAGAAAAGAAGAATGAAGAAAAGAGCAAGAGTTATGTAGAAGTACTCAAAGGAAGGAATCATGGTCAACCATACTCTAAAAAAATTGATAAAGATACATCTTCAAGAACACCATCCATGTTCAAGCCACAAAGAAGCTTCAATCATGATCATGATCAGTCAATGCAGGAATTCAGAAGGACTACACCACATCATTCACTCCCAGGTATGTAAATTTATTTTATGGTCATTGTTTTTATTATACTAACTTTGGACATAAAGTTGCATATTGCAGGGATTATAAAAGAAATGTTCAAGAAAGAAGTGCTTATGTGTCCCCACATAACATTGAATGTTACAAAAGTCATAAATATGGACACATAGCTCGTGATTGTGGAAGCATGATCGATACTTCCATGAAAGAGAACATTGATATCATATATAAGAAGGTATGGATAAGAAAATAGGAAGAACAAGCGAACAAAGACCAGGTCCCAAAGATCACAAGATTGGAAATAACACAAGATGAAGACAAATCTACAAAGAAAAAGGAAGATGTCGGATACAGAAAGGTTTGGAAAAGAAATTAAAGAAAAGAAATTAAAGAAAAGAAGGGCAAGTAAATAAGGAACAGGTTCAAGAGATTGTACTTTCAAGTATTGTAGTACAAGATGAATCCATAGACATAAAGAAAAAATTCAAAGTTCAGAAAGATGTTGAGCCTACCAATGAAGATGATGATGAATATGCATCCGAGCGGACACTTTTCTGAGCCACCTGACTTGGAGACTCCCAACAAATATGTATGTTGAACAAGGGGAGTCTAGATAACATCTCTACAGATCAGTGATTCATCTTTCGAGAACCTTACATAGTTCGAATAAACAAACTCAGAGCAATCAATTAGCATAAGTACAATATGACAGATTGATCAGTTGACAAAATTACACAGGAAGAAGTCTATGATTGTATTTAGACAAAGATATCTTCAACACGGGTTGTTCCTAACATGAAGATAGATTTTGGATTACAGATAGAGAAGACTAATGGACACATTTGATGTTTTATGATCAGTTGCAATAGTGAATACTTGATGATAGTACAGAGACATATGGGTCAACATTGTGGACATTTGAGTAGTAGATTTTTAGAAAATATGGACAAAGATGGATTTGTAATATGCTTATCAATGTCTTAACAATTGGAATCAATTGATCACTGAAAGGAAAGCAGTTAAAGGCACAACAAAACAGGGAAAGAGAAACTATCAGCAAAATCGATATCATCATAAGGATATTGTTGAACAGTATGGGTCACATGGACATAGATGAATTCATAAGAACACTTAGCAGGTTTGGACATATATATGACAATGGATGAGAGCATGGATTTAGAGACTGGTTAATAGATTGCTTTAGAGAGTGGTTCATATATAAAGGAACATTATCATAATGGATGATAATGAGACATGAATATTTGAATGCATATTCTTGAATTCTTTTCATATATGTCAGTTGATTACACAAGGAAGCACCAATGGAAAAAAACTCCAAAATGAAGCAAGTATAGGAAGTCCTACATGTCATATACATGACATATTGCATAGAAGTATAGGAAGATAAATATAAGAAGGAAGATAGGTAGAAAGATCATTGAGAGAAGTTGTTAGACAGAGAGGTAAGAACATATATATGATTCTAGGAGGAGAGATTCATCATATGTATGGATAGAGAGTTAGATTCTTGGAGAGAGAGCACATAGGCATGATTCCAGGGGGAGCAATGATCACAAAGGAAGAATGAGAGATATGACTTCAGTGTTGCATCATAGTGATATCCTTTGTCAAAGTGGAATACATTATTCAGATGAAGGGAGAGAGAGTAATCAGAGGTTTAGAAACACAGATAAAGATCAAAAGAATTTAGACAGGGGGACCAACCCCAAAAGGAGATACCATTTTCCATTGATGTCAAAGGGGGAGAGAGATAGAAACATTGATGAGGAGTATGAGCATGAATAATTATCATGACTAGGTGTTGCCATCAATGAAAAAGGGGGATATTGTCGGACAATTTGCTTAGGTTGATGGATAGTTGGTTTTCATTGACTTCAACCCTTGGAGATTGATATTGTAGATTGATGTCAACCCTTAGAGATTGATTTCAATCCTTGGAGAAGTCTGGTAGTGAATTTTGGTAGCGCAAAGGTATGGGGAAGGGACCCGAGTTTGTTTGAGGTATAAATGCATGAAGATCAATGAATATGAAGGTAAGACTATTCTAGATGGATAGTACATGTCATTCCATTTCCGTTGATATGTGGAATGCCATGTGGTTCCTCATGATTAGTGAGATATGGCCTTGTGAAGTTGGAGGACTCCCAGTAGTATTCTAGAAGCCCCTAGAAGGTCAACAAGAAGTCAATTATTCTAGAAATTCCTCAAGAAGATTCCTAGTCAATGTGGTTGCAAGGAGAAATTTATTAAATAAGAAAGTTGACAAGGTGGTTTTGTGGACAAAGTGGCTAAGTGGACAAAGTGGTTAAGTGGATACTTCTAGAGGAAACTACTTGGAGAGTATAAATAAGAGAGAAAGGGTCTCCCATTAGCACCTATGGAGAATATTTAATATGTATAAGTGAATGAGGTGACCAAAGGAGATCTAAGGAGAATTTCAGAGGGAATGTGAAGCAAAGAATGCCGAAATTCAAGGGAGGATAAAGTCTTTTGATGATGCTTTCTAAGGTATGTTATTTACAGGTCATCTCACCATTTTTGCAATAATGTTTTTTTCTAGAATGATTCAGATAGATACATATGGAGGTTGTTGAGAAAACATAAACAAGTAACTGTGATAAAGATTTCAGCTTGTGGGTCGTTGTAGTTTGGGAGTTACACTCTGTGGAAGATAGGGTTTGTGGCTAGTCCTGAAACTAGTCTAAAACAAGTGTTCTGGGTAAAAATGTCATAACTTATTCATAACAGATCCAAATGTAGTGAGACCAAATGAATTGGTTCGAGTATAATGTGTAGTATTTTTTGAACCATTTTCAGATCCATACATAAAATATTCCATGTGTGGAATGCTCTACAAGTTCGCTCTCTAGAATAAGCCGGAATTCAACAAGGTCTGTCAATTTTTTCTATAACTCATTTTCTGGGAGGTTCCAAGTAGTGAAACCAAGAGGATTTGCAGAGAAGACACTGAAGAATATTGTGTATAATTTTTATACCTTTATGCATTATAGGTACATAGTTATTCTTGTTGCAAGTTAGGGTTGTTGACTAATCCAAAATTAGTCATGTGAGACGAAAGTAAATTTTGATGAAAATGCTAGTCTCTTGTTGTTGAATTTAAGGAAGGTTTGCATGTATGTGATCACATACACCAGTTCTGTTATAGAGTTACATGTATGTTTATATTCATGTTTTGATGGTTACATTTGGTCATGACATGGTACATGCTTGAGGCTACATAACAATGAGGTTTGGAACATGGTTTTATGTGAGGTTTTATGGTATTTCGCTTATGGATTTGTAATGTATTGCTAGAGGAATATTGTTGGTTTTATTTATGTATGTTTTAGTATATGGTTGAGGTATATGTTGAGTTCTTGGATGAGATACTTAGTTGACGAGTTGGAATATACATGAAGTGTATGGTATGGTGATGTTGGTACATATTGAAGAGGTATAACTTGGTTTGTTATTGATACATGATTTGTCAATGCTTGGTACATTGTTAGAGGCATTTGTTGGTAATCTTGTTGGACATATTTATAGTGATCTCGACACATGGTTTATGGTTGATGTGGCATAGAGATCTTGGTATTGGTGATCATTGTGAGGTGTTTTAATGTGCATGGTTGATACACTTGTGATGGTACATGTTGTACTAGTTGTTGATGTACATGATTGGTTGATGAGATTATTGTGACAGGTTATTGACACAGGTCGTGGTTACACATTGTTGGTACAGGTGTTGTTACATGTTTTTTGTACAAGTTTTTTGGTACAGGTTGTTACGGGTTGTTCATACAAGTTGCTTGGTACAGGTTGTTACAAGTTGTTAGTACAGGATGGCAATGACAAAGTGACAGTGACAGGTTGTCTACATTTGGCACTTATATTTCAGGGCGGTAGGATAGGGTAAGGATAGGTGGTTGTAGCCACCCTCTGGTTGTAGCCGGAGAACATAGGGGGTTGTATCCTCCTTCTAGGTGTAGCCATAGAATTGGGGAGTTGGAGCTCCCCTCATGTTGTATCTTGAGAAACTAGGGGGTTGGAGCCTCCTTCCCGTTGGAGCTGGAGAATTGGAAGTTGGTGCTTCCTTGAATGTAATTCTTAAAGACATATAAGAAAATCGTTCTATGGTTTTCTCCTGCATTAGGTTCCCATGTAAAATATTGGTTTATTGTGCATTGTGGATGTGTCTATTATTTTTTATTATGCACTGATGGATGTTAATGTTATAAGATGCAATAACATATTAATGATGAACTGATGAACAATGTTGAACAAGTTAAAGGAATAAACATTATGGTTAAAAGGATTAATAAGTGGTATACATTGCTCATTACTAATTCACCCCCCTCTCAGTAATCCAACACTCATCACCTTTCCCTCTCGTTGAGTCCTAGCCCCCCATACTCGTAATATGTTTGGTCAGCAACCATATTAATAGGTTGTCTCACAATGTAAGGGCCATGCCACAACATAATGAAATTTCCTTCCCCTAAGGTGGCTTTGTCCTGGTCATATACCAAAACAAGGTCACCTTCAAAGAAGATCCTTAGGTGCACAGACTTGTCATACTAACTCTTAACTCATTTCTTATGTGCCTCATTTGTAGTGGTGGCATCATAATGTTTCTCGTCAAGATGTTCCAATTGAACAAGGCACACTTCTAATTCAGAGGAGTTAGGTAGAAGCTCTACGACGATATTAAGAAAGGGTATTTGAAATTCAATCAGTAAGATTGCCTCCAACCCATGAACTAGTTGGAACAGTGAAAATCCAGTAGTTTTCTTTACTGCATTTCAATATGCCCATAAAGCTATATAGATCATGATGTGCTAGTTAGACTTACTTGTGTTAATGATATGTTGGAGAATGGTTTTGAGAGATTTATTAATGCTACACTATGAGAGTCATTTAAAACTAACTCTACTTCTTTGTGATTCAAGAAATGATGTAAAATCAAGTCTACACCATGACGATGCAAGGCGTCACCGATAATGAGATAGTTTTTTTGTGTGGTGGTGAATGCACCGTCGCTCATCTTTTGTATAATGTGGGGAGAAATTCAAAGTCTGGAGATATATAAGACTGTATCCATACCAAGTATCACTAGAATATATAAGAAATATGGATTCATCCGAAAATGAGTTGTCAAAATGTTCATCTTTATCTTCCCTCGGAAACTCTGACATCAACTCTGCAAAAACAAACGATTTTTTGGACTTTGCAAATGTAAAGTATAAATCAAATTCTTGCAAAATCACAATCCATTTGTTGAACTTCCCATTGATAATATGATGAGTCAAAATGTACTGGAAAGGATTGATGTCCTCAATAACAATAGTTTTACGGAGGAGAATGTAATGCTAGAGTCTCTCGAGAAAATGGACAGTTGCAAGAGCTAGCTTCTCAACGTGAAAATATTGCAACTCAACATCGACCAAACCATGAATTAGGTAATAAATGACGTTCTCGACAAGCGCATCATATTATTGCACCAAAACCATACCTGCGGTTGATTCAGATGCCACTAGGTACAAAAAGAAGTCATGAGTAAAATCGGGTGGGCTAAGTAGAGGGGAAGACATTAAATCCCTTTTTAGTGCATCGAAATATATTTATGCGGAAGTATCCCATTCAGAAGGGAACCATTTTTTCAGCAAGCAAATGAAACCCTTAGTGATCTCACTGTAGTTAGCGATGAAATGACAAAATAATTTCTCTTTTCCTTGGAGACTCTAAATATGACAAACAATGAATGGGGGAGGAAACTAAACTAATGCCTCAATCTTTAAATGGTCCACCATGATCCCTTTTTTTGACACTATAAATCCAAGGAGACAGATCGAAGTAACAAAAAAATTACATTTGCGTGGATTCAAATAGATGCAATAATAATGGCATCTATGGAACACATGACAGAGGTGATCTAGATGATTGAATCTACGACAAGAATGAGTAGTTAGATCATCCAAATATTCCTCAACAATGTGTTTCATGTCATGGAAGGCAAAGGTCATGGCTCGCTGGAAAGTAGCCTCAACAATTTTTTGAAAAAAAAGGCATTTTTCGGTATGCAAAAGTTCCCCAAGGACAAATAAATGCAGTTTTATGTTGATCCTCGGGTTTAATTTGGATCTAATTGTAGCCAAAGAATCCATCCATAAAGGATAATATCTCGATACCCGTACATTCATCAATAATTTGATCAATAAATAGTGTCGAGAAGTTGTCCTTTGGACAAACCTTTTTCAAATCCCTAAAATCCATACATACACGAATGGTTCCTTGCTTTTGTCAACCAAAACAGGGTTCAATACCCATTCGGTAATCAAAACTAAATATATGAAACTTGCTTTGAGGAGCTTCTCCACCTCAACCTTTACGACAGGTGCCTTCTTAGGGTAAACCAACATCAATTTTTTTGAATAGGATTAGTATTAGGATAATTATTTATTTCATGTTCGATGATTCAAGGGTCTATCTCTTGAATCTCCTCATACGACCAAGAAAAAACATCATGAAATTTATTAAACAAGGTGGTATAATCATGAATCTATTCAAGAGAACAATCCACACCAATTAACACATTTTCTATAACATTCAAATCACTCAATATGTTAATAGGTATCATTTATGAAATATTGGTCATATTCCCTTCAACATAAACACCATGCTTTACTAAAGGGTTCACGGTCCTATCAACATTATCATTCATGTGGACATTGAACTCTCCTCTTCCGATACGATCCATTTCCGGAAGGAAATATGATCGATGATGTAAATATTCCCAAGGCCTCTCTAGACCCATCATTGCCTCGAAAATAGCCTCATCAGAGGGAAATAATGTGTCAATAAAATCAGTAAAATGAGAAGAGTTATCTGCCCAAATTGGTGTCGAAATATAATCAACATCCTCTGTCCAAAGAGGAGTTGGATCTGAGTCTGCAGTGGACTTTTGGATGGCCTAATATGCAATCTTTGCTGCATAAAATGAAATTTTCATTTCTGCATGCTTTATCCCTTCTGCCAAAATGGACGAGGACAATAGAATCCAAGGATATTCAAAGTATGTCATTAGAAAATGGTGTGCTTGGGACATGAGAACTGGTGAAGTCGATGAGCTCGAGATAACTAGATTAGAGCTACTGTACGAGATTGGTGTTGGGATATTAAAAGTGCCCATCAATGAAGAATACATCCCAACGCCAATACTTTCGGTCACTATTTTGGAACCGCCTATTAATGTGACGTTATATCATGGTCGTACAGCTGAATCTAAATGACTAAAATACAGCTGGTCGATCGTCACAATTTTTCCTTCATGAGAAAAAAAATAACTTGGAAAACTAAAGATACGACAACAATCATGGCATAAGTACAACTACAACCTAACAAAAGGTTGTAGTCGAGCGGAGCATCGACTACTTCCACTTCAACATACATAGTTTCTCCTCCCAACCGTACAAGGAAGGAGGAAAGTATCCCATGGGGATGAAAATAATGGCCATCAAATGAGGTCAAAAGAGAAGGGGATAGAGCAAGCTTTGGAGAGTCGATAGCTTTCCAACAAGAAAGTGTCATCACACACATCGATGCTCCTTCATCAATCACCATCCTAAAAATGTTCTTTGTGACAAACATGACTTGAATTTGAAAAATGGAATAATAAGGGATGAAATGTTTGACATTAGAAGGTTAAAATGTGATGACTTGTGATCTATAAGTATCCGCAACCCTAATAGCAAAAATAAATGCACCCCATTGCGTTGGGAAACTTTGGAGTACCTCGAGACCAGACATCTCACAAGGCAATTGGACCAAATCTTCCACGATGCAATACTTTTGAGCGTCCCTAGCATTTGGATTATGCAACACCCTCTTGAACACACCCTTGGGTATGCGAGGCATAGAATCACTCATAGAAGGATTCTCAATATGAATAGGACCTTGAGACTATGGGGATTCCCTATTCTTAGACCCAGACTCAGAATTATCGTAATTATGTGCTCGATTTTGTAGATAGGCATCCGAGCTAAGCATGTGGACATTCGATGATGTTCTGTCAAGAGGAGGAGTACCTTGGTTACCCCCTTGTTGACTCCCAACATTATATGAAGATCCTGAAGCCATATTTTATCCATGAGGAAGTGAATTGGTCAACACAATAGGTTGTTGTTGTGCTAACAATCTATAGGATTCTTCCATCTTGGGGCATTCGTGAGTGAGGTGATTTTCGTTGCAAAGATTAAAAGGAAACTTAACCTTCCTCTTTTATTTCCTGCCCCTACCAGAACTAGATTCTATTTTATTGCCATTTTTATTATTATTTCCCCCTCCTTTTTTACCCTTACCCTTTCTCTTCCTACTAGGTTGTTGGGTACATTTTGGGTTCATCGTTTGCACACTGTGTACATATGACGTTTGGGAGGGGGTGGTCGAAGTAGGATCTTGACCAAACGCAGAAGATTGTATTGAGATCTATCTCATTTGATTTGATACCAATTTTGTAGGCGAGCTTTGAACATAACCAGCAATGTCGTTGGCATGAGGTCCATGACTCGGTTTGACAAGGTTAGTATTTGATCGTGGCACATCCAAAATTATCTCATAAGGGATCCCATACTGAAAGTAAATCATATCTAGCTACTAGGCCCTAACTATATCTTCTTCCTCCATATTTACTCCAGAAGTGAAATGTCCTTGGAGATATAAGGCAACAAGCACTTCAAAAACCACTCCAAGAGGAACACCAGAGGGATGGATGCCTTAATCATTCACTTTCTCCTCCACCACTCCTAAATATGGTCAAATATATGAGTGGTCTTATTCTGCCAAAAAGTCAAGAACAAATCAATTCCAACATTGTAGCGCATTGGGAGTTGAAAGTGATCGAGAAATACAAATTCCAAGTCGTGAAACGTGCGATAGGCTACCACCTTCAACTCAATGTACCACTTAGCAACGACTCTGATGAGGGCATGTTGAAAGAGGTGTAATCAAATAGAATCATCATTCAACGATTTGGACTAACACCAGAGGTGGAAAGTCATGAAATGATCATTAGTATATTCACCATCTTTGCCTTTGAATCTGGGAATATTCGAAGGAAGTTTGGTTGGGACCAGTGGCCAATTAGGATCATAACACACTGGGTCATTCATCAACTTTGAAATATCTAGAAAAGTAAAAGTTTCTAGGAAGGGGCTCCTTGGTTACTACATCATACTCCAACTTCCAAAGGGGCTACCCCCATGTCAGTTGTAGTAAGGAAAAGAAGAGCCTAGATTGTTACTGGCACTAGGTTGTTAGGAAGAGTTTGCCTAAAAGTCATGGTTTTGATAAGAAGTTTGAAATTTTCGATTGTACGGTGGTAATACCCCTCCAAAATAGTTAGCGAACTAAAAATGATGGCTCCTAGTTGGTTCCCTCTACGTTGGGACAGATCTAAGCGAGGGGTTCCAATATGATTGGAAAGGGTTTCCCCCTAGTGGCACCCCCGATGAAGGAAAGGGATTGCTCCCAAACATGTCGAAGAATGTGAGGGGGTTGGATGTGGATGGCGTTCATGTATATTGAAATCCACCACTTAGGTAAGGTACCCATCCCATAGTAGTATTAGGATATGAGGATGGAAAAAACACGCTCCCAAGCGAGGGGTTTGATGGAGAGATATGCCCCCCACCCCACGGAAAAGATTGGAAGGGAGTCAAAGAACTCCCAACACCAACACTAGAAACTTGGGGTGTTGGTTGAGATCCATTCGACACGTTTTGCATGCCAAATGACAACATTACAAACGTAAATGCATTAGAAAGGCAATGACGAGGCTACACTTAAAGGTTGAGCGGACCCGACAATCATCGACGCAGAGTTGTTGACTGACACAACTAGCGTGGATTGAACTACGTTAGTTATTTAGTTAGAGATACCAAGAGGAAGGATACATATGGATACAATTGTTGAAGTGGGGGTTGCAGCAATCACCGACCCAGACACTTCCGAAGCTCCTTCCATCATGGCCCACCCAAGAGCTAGGATTTGCAAAACAAATGGACTGTCAGATCCAATTAATAGAGGATTAAATACACGAATCAAACCTTCGGCTACGAGGTTTGATATACGGGTAACCTTGAGTGAAAAATATTTTGTATATGTGTATTCAATTTCTACAAATTCAACAGGACTAACTGGTACAAAAGTGTCGGTTGGATCGAGTCAACAACTCTAAGGAGGAGGCGGAGAATTTATAGTAACTTCTTAAGGGGGAAGACCTTGAACTCTCTGAAATCAATGCGATGATTGATAAATCACTTTAAATAAAGGATTCAAGGCGCCAACCAAAGCACCCACCTAATTCCTCGATGCACAGAGAGTGCACCACTAAAAAGGAAAAATCCTTAAAAGATACAAACCAAGCAAACAACTTTGTCAATATCTCGACTCAGGAGGATTAGGTCTTGAGATCAAAATAGCAACAAAGTGAGGTATGGACCTTCCAGAATAAGGTACAGGTTTATTAAGTCTCGTGAACCACCAAATGAAGGAGTGAGAAACAGTTACCTTGACCTCCACTAACCACCTTATCTAGTGCAAGTACCCATGCTTCGCGGGGCACCCTCCAACAATGAAGAAAAGTGTGATACAAAGTATTTCTCAGGTACCATGGGAAACCCCCCACATTCACCTCTGTGATACCTAGGAAGAGAAAATAGATATACCAACTCACAGTCAGCATCCGGGGGTACAATATATAGTCAGAATCGAATGTATGGGTAGGGTAAAAAATCCTGAAGCTTTGGAAGCACCGCCTCTCATGGAGGTAAGGGCGCTAGCGAAACCCCTAAATACGATATATCTAATACGCTTAGTTAAGATTTGTACGGGTTATCTCCTCGATGCTCCTTCACGCAACCTTGTGTTTAACTCCTTTGTTAGAGGAGCTTCCCAGATGTTAGTCACCATAATTTTTTTTATGTGAAATTGAGATTTCACGATTTGGAGAGGTGTTAAATTGGTTTGGAAGCCTGAAAAATTAGAAAAGGGGATAAATATGGCACAGAGAGGCTAAAACCGTTAGAAGCGCTAAGTGATGGGGCCTAATGGGTCGCTGATTGTGACCTATCAAGATCGATGGTCGATGATGATTTTGGGGAGAGAAATTGTGCAGAGGTTAATTTTGGAAAGCAGGCTGAAATTTAAACTGTGGTTTTTGTTCAGGGATACGTGGCACCATTAGGTGCATTTTGGGGTGAAAGGCGGGTTGCTCCAAACCACTTCCTCACACCCCTGAAATTTGGAAAAGTATAAAATGGCATTTGTTATTTATTTTAGTATTATTTTGAACACTGGACCATTTGAACCTTGGCGCGACCACCCTCGTTCAACTGTAGCTCAACAGTACACCAATTGAATTCCATTTCCGCTCGTTTCCAGGTATTTTTCATCATGACCATGGATCCTATCATAACCTTAGTAACAGAACAAGATCCTTTGGTGAATGAAGAAGCCCTAATTGACCAAGATTCAGATATTTTTGATACCAAAATCACCATTTCTCCCATCTTTGTGTCCAAAAGTAACATGTCCGATAAAGTAGGAAGGTGTATATCGTTCCTTGAAGCAGCCCAGGCCACCATAGTCCCTTATGTTGTCAAAATCACTTTCCCTTTTTCTGAATTTATAGGTTGGTGTGTCAAACAATATTCACATGAAGAAAGAGTTGTTGTGAATAAATGAGGGTATGAGGTCATGTGTAGGGTAGAGAGTCTGTCAATTCGAGATTGCCTCAATATACCAAAGTCTTTTTCCGCAAATTTTGAACCTGTTAATGAAGAAAATCTAATTAGGGTATATAGAGAATGTCCATCAGAGGTCTGTGATCTGTTTTTACAGACAATTTTCAAACTAGAACATTTTTCAAAGAGCATGTCCTTGCCAATGAATGTAAGTATAATGGTTATTGAAGTTCAATGGGTTTGTTCCCTTTTGAGTCAAGTTTTAGGTCTAGACAATTACAAACATGTAGTCGAATTCATGCTCGGTTTCCTTTTGACCTTTTTAAGTCAGAGTAGTCTGTCAGTCTACATCAGTTTTGATCAATTCATAGCTGATAATATCCATAAACAACTAGTGAATTTTCTCTCTCTAAGGAATTTTAGATACTACACCTATCTGTTGAAGATTTTCCTGGAAACCAATAAGAGAGAATTTCTTGAAGCAACATTTTTATCAATTGACTGTAAAAGGATCACATTGCTTATCTTCATAAACAAAGTCATGTCTAGAGTTTACAATTTGATTTTCAATACCAACCTACCCAGAGTTTTGGAGGACATGAGGATCTATCTATAGCCAATCCAGAGAACATAGTGTGGGATTGGGTACTATTCATGCACTCAACAATGATCTGGGTTTATGGTTTTCATGAATCCCCCTATCTATTGCCTATTTTTCTAACCCCTAGAATATTTTCTCTTGAATTCATCAGACAAAGAATTATATCTGAGACATAGCATTTCCTAAAGTTGCGCAAATCCTCCAACCTCAAGTTCCCTTTTATCATTGGTCCTTTCATTATCAATACCAGATCATGCTTATCCCGGATTCAAGCAAAGCTCAAAGAGTTTGTATTTTCACAGCTATAGGGAAGAAGGTATGATCCACACCAAATCATATCCAAGAGAAGGTTGATGAGCAAACATGCCCCTTATGAGGATGAGTAGGTTGAGGGTTTTGATAAGCTGGAAAACCTAGAAGTCTATGTTGATATGGAAGAAATATTGCAACCAAATCAAACACAACAAGTGGAGGCAACCCTGCAACAAGCTCAAACACAACAAAATGGAGGCAAACCTGCAATAAATTCAAACACAACAAGCTTCTTAGAAACTGATAGTCAAAGTTCCTAAGATGAGTGTTTACAGCAAGAGAAGAAGTCTAGAAGCCATGGGCACTAGTAATAAGCAGAATTCTCCTAAGAATATGAAGATTATACAGTCACCATAGATAGTGGATTTAGAGGAGGAAGAGCTTAGAGAACGAGTAAATATGGATATGGTGGAAAGTGGTACTAGCACTGCAGAGATTGAAAAGGAAAGAAAAATTCAAAGTGAAGGTGGCTCAAGAACCTTTAGCAGTAAGAAATACATCTTCGATAAAACATTTGAGGCAATTTATCAATCTAAAGAATATTTGGCAAAACAATATGCTGAGAAGGGAAACTTAGCTCTAGGTGAGATGAGGGATTTAGTCCCCGAAGTGGAAAATATTTCTCAGTACAAATCTTATTTGTTCACAGTAAGATATGTTGAGAAGAGGACCTTTACATTGCAGTTGTAGATGAAGACAAGGTCTCTGAGATAAATATAAGGTATGAAAACATCAGTTCCCTAGACAAGGTAATTTTCCATAAGAATACCATTGATATGTTGTATTTTGATTACCCGAGTCTAATCTTGAAGAATTCAAAGTTGTCATCTTATGCAATGAAATTGGAAGGGAAGTTGAGGCAAGAAAAGGCATCTAACAGATCTCGGTAGACTCGGGTCAAGAGGATGGAATCTGAAGGCCCCCAAGGGGTGAAATCCTCATTGGATGAAAAAGACAAATTAATGCAAAGCTTGAAGAATAAATTGAAAATGTCTGCTACAAAGCATCCAAAAACAACATAATTGGTTGCTCTAGAACAAGAAAATGAAACACTTCGTCAATAGGCATTGGACTACAAGGCTAGGGTGTTGCAGCTAGAACGAGAAAAGTGAAGTGGTCACAAGAGCAGACAAAATTGGTAAACAGGGTTGTAGTTGTACCTCCTACTACAGAAGCTGGGTCAAACACTAAAGAACTTGTCTAGGCTATGTCACAAGTTAGCCTAAAAGAGGGAAAAATCAAAGGGCTAAAAGGAAGCATAGAGAAATTGAAGCAGGATATGCATGAAAACGATGAAAGAATGGCTCAATTTCAGAAGGAGAATGAAGTCTTGCACGAAAGGAAAGGATAGATACGTTGAAGATAGTCCATAATAATCATAAACAAACTACACAACATATTACACATTTTCCATACATAAATTCATATCATAACTTGCATCCTTAACAAAATTAATACTGGAAAAATACCTCTTGAAGGAGAAGTATGTCCTTTGCTTTCTTGTTGTTGCAGACTACTTGAAATTTCCCAAAATTGAACCTTTTCCTCCCATCCATCTAGGAACAGAGCCTCTCTGGCTCCCTAGCTCCAGGATTTTGTAAGGATTCCTGGCCCCCGATCCCAAAACTCCTTGCAAAAGGTGCCCCCTATCTCAGTCCACCTAACTCCAACCAGTTCCTCAAGAAAAAACCAACCAACAAGCTACTCCAACCCCAAACCAACAATACAATCCTCTCCTCTCAAAATGATGCTCTCCCCCCAAATCCCAAAAGTCCCTCTTCGAGTGTTTTCCCTCCTCTTATTCTCCTTCCCCCCCCCCTTCTCATTCACTGCCTTCTCCCTTTCATTAAGACTCACCCACCTTATCCCTCCATTCAATGCCAACCACCTTATCCCCTTCTCCTTAATGGTTCCATCATTCGATACAAAATAATAATTAATAATTTATTAAACTAGATTTTTTTTTTAAATAAAAAAGGCGTAGTGCCTGCTATATTATATTATCTCAAAACTTTGACAAAATAAATAGAGTCATGGCTACAGTCACCAAAAATGATGTCGGTAACCGGAAACCAGCATAAGTGGGAGGCAACAAGCAGTTATACAGTAATACATTAAGAAAAGAGACATCTTTCCTACCCGGAGGAAACTAGGATAGATGCTAGTGGTCCAGATAAACCTAGAACAATTACACAGTAAAACTAAAAACCTAGAAAACAGAAGAACCTAGGCACCCAATGACGTGTCGCTTCCTCCAGTTTGCCAAGTCCCTGCCAGAATGGAAAAAGTCTGCGTGCACAGGGGGCACTTTCGCTGAGCTGGAGCCTCGGAGAACGCGTCCAGGAGCAGATCCATGCGCTGGCCCATGAGGAGGGCCCTGTGTTCCAAGTCTAAAATGTGGCTACGGAGCTCGAACACCAAGGCCAGGTGCTCGTCTCTAAGGAGAGGACCATGCGTTCCACCACCCAAGCCACTAGGAGGAGCAGTCTTCAGTTCCACAGCTTCGCCAATGCCAACCGCAAGCTTCCTCTGCACCACAACCGTCTCTGCTTTCACCATCTTCTCAGCACCTGTAGCTTGCAGGTCACCCGTCCATGGGATTTCTTCAACCACATAGCCAGGGAGGTCGTCAGCCTTAGTCGGGATGCACTTGGTGCCCTGCCTGCTGAACGTCTCCATGGCGCTTGGCTTCTCGTCGCACGGCAAGTCCCCAATCGACAGGTCCTCCTCCACAACACAAATTGGAAACAAATCTACGGGCTCGGTCTCCTTCTCTGCCCTGCTGCAGCTAGCTCCCTGTTCAACGATGGTGTTGAGCAACGCCCTCCTCTCAACCCGAGCCTTCTTCCTGAGAATGGAAGACGCCAAGGCCAAAGCACGTTCAAGTTCCTCCTCCCGGCGCCTCTGCGCTTTGTGTGCTTCCCAAGCAAAACCCCGTCGAGGCTTTCCTCGCTTCCTGACCATTGTACCCAAGCAAATGCCAATCAAATGCAGAGTTGAATTAGAAAAAATCCAGGTC